>PVKZ01003827.1:0-92380 GCA_004027375.1 Macroglossus sobrinus
GAGAGAGAGAGGGGCAGGCTAAAGAAAATAATAAAACTGGTGGTTACGTAGAAAGGTCACAGAAGGAGGGGGAACAGGGATGGAATAGGACAAGCAGAAATATTTCTCCGAATATAGTATATAGTTCTATTTTGTTTTGTTTTTAGTTTTGGAGCCATGTTAATGTTCGACTTATTCAAAAAATAAAGTTAAATAAACAACAATGAGGAAATAAATCCTAAAACTGGATACAAACAGGCTCAGTTCTATTTCTTTTTTTTATTACTTTTCAATTACAGTTGACATACTATTATATTAGTTTCCGGTGTAAAACACAGTGATTAGACATTTATAGACCTTGTGAAGTGCTCACCCAAATAAGTCTAGTATGCATCTGACAGCACTAATAGATATATAATACTATTGACTATATTCCCTGTATTGTACTTTACATCCCCCTGACTATATTTATAACAAATAAATAGTATAACCCTGTTCCAGGGATTATACTGGAGGATGAAGCTAAATAACTTTGTTCCTACACTCTCCGTCAAAAAACAAACGTGCAAGAATAGCAAATAAATCCTGAAATCTTGTCAGTAGTGTTGCTTCATTACACTAATAAGAGTAATGGAATATAACCCATTATAGTCATAATGCCAATTAATAAATACATGAGAATGATGAAATTAGAAAATTACTATTTTTCATTATAATAAAACTGAATCAGGAATAAATCACCAATCTATTTATGATTTTTTATGTTTAATACAATCTTAATATAGCTTTCTGCAAATTACGAGATTAAAGAAAAAAATGTTTACACTGAAGAAAACGAATAACACTTCCAAAACTTATAAAAACCTTGTACAACAAAAAACAAATATTCCAATTAAGAAATGAGCAGAAGACCTGAATAGGTATTTCTCCAAAGAGGAAATACAGATGGCCAATAGACATAAAAGGAGCTCAAAATCACTCATCATCAGAGAAATGCAAATTAAAACCATAATGAGATATTACTTCACACCTGTCAGAATGGCTATCATCAGTAAATCAAAACACAAGTGTTGGCCAGGATGTAGAGCAAAGGGAACCCTTGTGCACTGTTGGTGGGATTGTAAATTAGTGCAGCCACTATGGAAAACAGTTTGGAAGTTTCTCAAAAAACTTAAAATGGGTCTACTTTTTGACACAATAATTGCACTTCTGGGTATTTATCCAAAGAAAACCAAAACAATCATTCAAAAAGATGTATGCACCCCTATGTTCACAGCAGCACTATTCACAATAGCCAAGATATGGAAGCGACCTAAATGCCCTTCAACAGATGATTGGATAAAGAATTTATGGTTCATATATACAATGGAATATTACCTGGCCCCCAAAAAAAAAAATTAGAATCCTATCATTTGCAATTACATGGATGAACCTAGAAGGTATTCTCCTGAGTGAAATAAGTTAGACAAAGATAAATACTACATGATTCCCTTATATGCAGAATCTAAGGAACGAAAGAAATAAACTAAAGAAGACAGACTCACAGATACAAAAGACAGTCTGGTGATTGCCAGAGGGGAGGGAGGTTGAGGGCTGGATGAAAAAAGTGAAGGGATGAAGGAGTACAAATTAGTAGTTACACAATAGCCACAGGGATGTGGGGTGCAGCAGAGGGAATATAGTCAATAGTACTGTAATGGCTGTGTGTGGTGCCAGGCGGGTGCTAGAGTAATTGAGGGTCACTCCATTAACAATGTAAATATCTAACCTACATACTATATACCTGAAACAAATACAAAATGAAAGTTTTTTTTTTTAAAGAGACAAAATGTCTTTATGCTCCTGATATGATGCTCTGAGGACACATTATCACCTGTGTGGTATTTCCCCCAAATATACGAGAATATTCAATCCAATCAAGAAGCATCGGGTCACCCAAATTGTGCGACAATCTACACAATAACCGCAGTGTTGTCTTCAAAAACGTCAATGTTATTAAGACAGGAAAGGCTGAGAAACTGTCGCAGGTTAGAGAAGGCTGGAAGAGTATGAATGCGGAATGTGTGGTTCGATTCTCACCAGATACTTAATGAAGGGGGAGGGGAGAGACGCTATAAAATACGTTAGAAAGAAATTCAAGCAATTGCAATGTGGAGTGTTCATTAAATTAAAAAAAAATTGTATCAATG
The DNA here is from genome assembly GCA_004027375.1 of Macroglossus sobrinus. NCBI lineage: Eukaryota > Metazoa > Chordata > Mammalia > Chiroptera > Pteropodidae > Macroglossus > Macroglossus sobrinus. Next base: position 2,169 of record PVKZ01003827.1, read on the forward strand.
TTAAGTTTTTCAAATTTCATAACTTTATTGTATTTATGTAAAGGAATAGCCTTGTTCTTAGAAAATCCTGAGAAGTACCACTACTAAGGTAATCAAACGAGAAAGACTGTAAAATTGTGGGCAACCTATATTCCAATGGTTCAGAAAAAAAGTGATAAAAGAGAGATAGGAAAAGATAAGTGAATCTGGGAACTGTAAGTGAGATGAGAGTTGATTGCATAGTTTTTCTACTATACTGCGAGGTTGAAATCATTCCAAAAGAAACAAGAAAAAAAGCAGGGCTGGAAAACAAGAGAGCCATCAGACAAAAAGAAATGTTAATGTGTTTTGAAATACATATTGATAAATAGTATTTTGAATATGTGTTTTGAAATACATATTGATAAATAGTATTTTGAATATGTGTTTTGAAATACATATTGATAAATATATTGATAAATATATTATATTATGTGTTTTGAAATAAATATTGATAAATAGGGTCCAATATATTGTTAATACAAAGCAAAACAGGGGCCTACAGGAACCCTCAGCCCAGCACATGCGCAGAAGAGAAGTTACTGTAGGACTTGCTCTGAGAACATCCAGCAGCAACACAGCGGGAGGACCAGGCTCCCTGGGAATTTCAAAGGTGAGAGCATCCTTTGGACCAGTGGTGCTGCCAGCCCTTTTCCACAGCACATCCATCCCTGGCATTTAAACCCAGACTGGGACAGTGTATTTGGGCACAAGGGTCAACCTTCTCCATTCTGAGGACTTATTCCCTGACTTTCTGAGATGAGTTCAAACATCACTTCAGTGAGCGTTTCTCTCACCAACGGTAACACTCACTGTCACTCACTTGTTATTCTTCTTACCCTGCTTCCTTACTATATTCCTTTAAATTTTTCTTATTCATTCTCCTTCCCCTGACTGTCAATGCCACAAAAGCTGAAAACGTGTCCTCATCATTCACTCAGTCTAGAGCCTGGCCCTTGGCATGCGGAAAATGAATATCCATTGAATAAACAAATCAATGAATTCAAGATATGATCAACAGATTCATCTAATCTCATGAGCTCCATAATCTTCTTAACTGGCTCCCAACCAATGGGTAAGAGACAATAACCTTGGGAGTCACCCACTTATGACCAGTGGTCACTGTATCTGTCCTATAACAAATGGAAATCAAATCCCTGTGGTCTGGACCTTCTCTGATCACGTAAAACTGGGCCTGAGGAGCCCACACAGCAGAGCCAGAGACGGTACCTACCATAAGGACAGTCAGAGAAAACAAGTAACCAGAAAAAATATTCCCCTTTGCCCTTTGCCTGTGCTCACTTTCAGCAACCAGCAAGGAGAGGCAACAACAGACGAGGGAGCAGCAGCAAGCCCACAGCAAGAACTCAGAAAGCAACCCCTGTGTCTGTGCCATCAGCCACTGGAAACTGAGATCATCCAGAGAATTTAAATTGCCAAGGGGGCTTCATCCTCAGCTCCGTTTCTTCCCCTCCCTCTTCAGCAGGGGGCAGTGTGGTACAGGGGGAGAAGGCCTGCAATTCCTGGAGAACACAGGCCCTCTGGCTCCCCCTCCTTCCCTGGCTGGTGGTCTGCATCCTCTCTCTCTGGCCTTGAACTTCATCTGCTGATAGTTGAAAGTGTGGTCGTGACAGCATTTCAGATACTTATTTCGGAAAGTGGAAACAACACAATATCCATCAGTGAGAGGTAATTTAAATGAATCTTATAAGAAAGAGCATGTGACTGAAGAATATTTTGTGACATGAAAAATGCACATGATAAATTGGTACATACAATATCAGGTTACTAATGAGTATGTTACTGTAAAGCTAATTCTACAAAAAATATTCATGTCATACACAGAATAAAATAATTAAAAGAAATTTAGTATATTATTAGTAAGAGTTATTTCTCAGTAGAAGAGTCATTGATGATATTTTTTCCATTTTAGACTTTATTTTCCAAAGGAACAAAAGTAATAGAAATAATTATAATAAAAACTAACAATTATGTAGCACTTACTATGTACTAAGAACTATTTGAATGTATTATATGTATTAACTTATTTAATCCTTACAATAATTCTCAAAGTAGGCATTATTATTATTATTATTATTATTATTATTATTATTATTATACCTATTTTACGGAGGAGGAATAAAAACAAGATACAGAAAGTTTTAAGCAAATCATCCAGGTCTTACAATGAGTCAGCAGTGCCTTTATGAGGTGGGAAACCATTAAATGTACCAATAAATTGATCAGATTTTGGTTTCGGAAGTGTCTTTTGCCTTGATCGACCCATGATCTAACACTAACGTCACGTATAACCCTGAAGGTGGCTTCTAAACCAGCCTCTAAGACAAAAATTATCCAGAGAAACTCCAGTTCCTGTAGGGCTAAAATCACAATTTCCTTCCCAGGTGTCTCAGGGAGCAGGGACAGTTCATGGGAAGAAAATACTGAAAAGCAAGTGCACGACCCTTATTAGCCAATAACAACTCTTTATAATAAGTTTGAGCTAGTCAAAGATTACGGATCGTTGCACGGAAGCTATCCTGGCTGAGAGGGTTCACTCTAGCTTTAGGTACCCCCAAAATCAGTACCAAAGCTTTTAGGCTATTCCAGTTACTTGTGCTGCAACTCTTACTAAGGTCACTCCCAGACTGCAGGAATATAACCCTCGCTGGTTTCCCGTAGGAGCTCAGGTTCCCTTGGCCACTAAACATCAAATCCCTTTAGGCCACGGAAATTAACTGCAAAACGCACAGGGCTTTATCAATAATTTACATGATGTTCTGCATTCCTAGAGCCACGTGTCTAAAATAAGAAATGAATCATTTTTAATCTAGAGGCTTCCAAGCTGTGTTCCCAGGGTGGGGATGCAGTTGGGTGAGTAGGAGATCGTGTGCTATGATCAAAGCATTTCCAGTGATATAAAGCGTTTAGCAACAATTTTTAACTTAAGAGGTTTCTTCTCATAATTAAAAAAAAAAAATTCAATAATGAAGTCTAACACCTCATTTGACAATTGGAATACAAGGATTTAGCAAGGGAACTAAGTTATCCAAGGTCATATAAACAGCAACAGATGCAGTAGTATATGCAAAGCTCCTATCCCAGCTCTGTATAATCAGTGCTAAATGCAATTTCTATTATAATTTTTATTATAAATATTCTTTATTGTTATTAGCAATATGTTGACTTTCAGTCTAATTCTCCATTTGAACATTCCTTGTACAACCCCCCCCCCCCCCCGCACACACACACACACACACACTTTCTTGTCTCTGGGACATCAGTTGGAGAGGTGTAAATCTCACCCATTCACAAAGGCCCAAGGAAGAAATAATAGCAACTACCATAAGAGTATTTTTTAAATGAAATATTTAACATATATCAGTCTTCTAAGGACTTTGCATATATTAAGTCATTATACTTTGCAAAACTTTTATTAAGTAGGTTCTGTAATTATCATTATAATATAAAATGAGGAAATTGAAGCACTAAGAATTGAAGTAACTTGTAAAATAGAACTTGCTAGGGGAGTAGAAAAGGGCTTATTTGGATGCATATAATACCAATAAAAAGTTACTGGGGACGTATAAGGCACCTCCTCAGATCAGTCTATAATAGGTACTAAATAAGTTTACTGAGTTAATAAATGTTATAGAAAAGATATTTCAGATATGATCTTGGATAGAGACACAATAAAGAAAATTGTAGCTTGTAGAAAGGAATATTACTTACTATATACTAAAAATAAATAAAAAATTGGGCTCAGCTAGATCCCTGGGACCATGTCATACCTTTGAATCTTGCCTATGAAGAACCCGCTGGTGATATTTCATGGTATCAACTAGCATGTTCTAGAACTTTTTGCCCCCAAACCATGGATATCTTTCAAGCCTGAGTAACTGATGAGCAGCCATTGTATTTGTATGTTTCACCAAGATGCAGAAACCCTGTGAGACTCGGGTCCTCTCTCTTGTGTTCTGATCAGCTGCAGACCTGTCTTAATTCCCCTTTCTAGCTTGTTGGACAAAACCTTGAAAACCACTTTGTTACTTCAAAGCTTTTCATGAAAGATGAAAAAGTGGAGGAAAAACGTAAAAGGAGATAAAACATAAAATAAATTATAACAAAATATGTAAAGAACAACTCATCCTATTACAGTTTAAAAATGATCCCACAAAGAAGCAGTAGAAAGGGTTTCGATTTACTAAGTTGATCAATAGCATCAATCGTAAAGCCGGTTCAGATAAACTGCTCCTTCACCAATAAGCTTCTCAGAGCTCCTCAGTCAACACTGATGGATCATTCATTGCTTTGCATAACGTGGACACTTTGCTATTTCATGCTAAGGTAGTTTTTTGTTTGTTCGTTTTGTTTTTACCTTTTGGTGTGTGTGCGCGCGCGCACACACATGCACACACACACACACACACAGCTCTATTAAGCTCCCAACAGCATCCATTGAAAACCATAGCTATTCAGTGATGTCATATTCGTGACGTCATATACCCTTGGAGGAACTTGGAAGTCTTGGTGCATCTCACACAAAAATGATTGGAGTTTCTTCTACAAAGGAAGAGAAAGGTCCCGTTTTCCTGCTTTGATAGCTTCAGATTACACATCGTTGCCTACACACTCAAATTAACGGAGCTGGTACCACTGAGAAGTAAGAGGAGGAAGAGGAGGAAGGGGAGTGGGAGGAGGAGGACAGCATTTTGAGAGCACATGGAGCATGATGTTTCAGACACATGTCTAACCATGAGCCACGTCCTATTCCCTCTGCCTGGAGTGTCAGTCCTCCAACTTGAAGAGCTGACTTCACTACAAGGTAAACATCACACTGAAGGAGATGCAGAGTTATCAGGCTGAGGACAAAACAATACAAAAACACTTCAAAGAAAGCATATAAACCCTGGAATTACGGTGAGGCAGAAAGAACCCAGAGATTTTTAGTCACAGAGAACTGGATCACGTCAATCATTTGTGCTTCGATACCTTGCTTCAAAATGAACTTGAAATATTCATCTCTCAGGACTCTTGAGAACATACAATGGATAAGATCTGCCAAAGAAACAACCACTGTAGCTTCTACTTGGCAGGGGTTCCAAAAACGCGACTTTCTTTCTCTATCTTCCTGCTAAGTCGGGGGTACAACATTTGCCAATGTGGTTAAAACACTGATTCCTCAAGAGCCAGAGACTCTGTTTCTCGCCTTTACATGTATTTTTATTGACACGCACCTGCCAGGAGCGTCTTCTGCTATCACTGCTACAAATGTTAAAATTAATAAACAGTCACCTGACATACTTTTTTTTGTACACCAAGTTTGCACCCTCGCAGCAATGCGCGCTCATCCACTGTCACAAGAGCCTTTCTGTGGCAGGGGAGGACTCAGGTGACTGCTGTCCACATGTTAGCAAGCTGTTTCAGTATCTAGATCAGTGACAAAAATCACTTTGGCTTTTCCTGGGAAGTATCTCTATTTTAACCTCCTCTCAAGAAAGGTCTCGTGGGCTCATTTCTAGCCTCTTCAGAATGTAAAGTCTGCAAGAAAGTGCATTTTTCACTAACATTTCTTCCTGATGCGCCACGTTGCCTGCTCGGCCGGGATGCGATAAGTCATTAAGAATGGCAGCCGGCAGTGCCACTTGGGGAAAACACAGCTCTGGCCTCCTGATCCACACAGAGCCAGCTCATAAGCTCGTACTGGCACCTTCATCCCCCTCCAGCCCTCAACAACCCACCTCCCACCTTCCTAATCAAACGTGCTATTCTTTGGCCAGTACGAGTATTTATATTTTATTAACCTAACTGTGAGTTTGCTGCTAATGCTGTAATTCATTTTTTATTTGTGTGCCCAGGAGCTTTGAGCAATAGAGACATTTTTTTTTTTCCATTTCCAGAAGCAAATAAAATCATAATGGGCTAGCTCCCCCTCCTGCCTATTAACCCACTGGAAAAATCTTACATGGGAGCCTTGGATTTATAGCATCGTATCTATCCAGGCGCACTCTGAAAAATGATACTTTCCATCAGAGATACATGAATATTTTGTGTTCAAAGGCACATCAGTATTTTTCAGAAACTTGCATTTAATGAGGCTTGGGGGTTTGCCACCCTCAGGATCATATTTTTGCGCTGCTCTATACACCCACACATAAGAATAGATACAGACACACACACGCATGCACGCACACAGCGCAACTGTTGTCTTTAAAAAGACATCCGTCTTAGTAAGTGTCCCATTTCATCATCAGCTACGTGCGACATGCCCAGGTTCCCTTTGCTTTATGAAACTCACACACATTAGAGATCTCACTTGACATCGTGACTTTTTTCCCTCCTTCCATGACTCTGCCTGCAGCTTACAGAAGCAGTTTGTAACGAGAGTAACAAGGCCTGCTAGGATGCTGATGCTGCGGAGGTTGAGAATTAGCCATGGCAACTGTTTCTATCAGAATAGGTTGTTAGGATGGTTTTAAAAGCCAGGAAAGCGTGGCTCATGCTCTGCTCTGCCACCCAAGTCGTGTGGGGGTTGCTGAAGTATCAGCTGATCTCCTGCTCTTGGTTGCTTCATCCGGAGGATGGAGATGGGACAGTACTGCCTCAGGGATGGACTGCAGTAAGGACCAAGTGACATGACGTATCTGAAAACGTGCTCAGACTATACAGTGCTTGATGAATATAACTACCTTTATGTTACGTCAATGTATTATCTAAACATTGTATAGACCACAAAAATATGTTTGTTGTATCAGGTTTATTAGTTACTGTTTTTTGTGTGTAGATAATCTTTTTCTCTTACTGACATCTATTACTTTACGTAATTTATGTAATTTAAGTAGATGAATGCTAAGATAGCTTTTATAAGTTCAGGACCTTGAGGCTGGAAGACTCCTGGCTTGTGGAGTGAGTACCAAATGTGGTTACAGGTGTTTTTATAAGAGGGAGGCAGGGTGAGATTGAACAGAGAGAGACAGAGGCAATGTGGAGACTGAAGATAAAGAAGGGGCCATGAGCCAAGGGATGCAACACACAGTTCTAGAAGCTGGAAAAGACAAAGACACTGATGCCCCCACAGGCATCTAGTGGGCGTACGACCCCACCAGCATCTTGATTTCAGCCCAGTGACACCGATTCTGGCCTTCTAACCTCCATAACCGTGGGAGAATAAACATGCATTGTTTTAAGCCAACCCATTTGTGGTAACTAGTTATAACAACCATAAAACATTCATACACACACACACACACACACACACACACACATACACACATACACACACACACACACATATTAACTAACCCTCAGAACTCTACGTGGTACCCACCATCATTATTCCCATTTAACAGATGAGAAAACAGAGGCATTGAGAAGTTAATAAAATCACTCACGGTTATATGACCAGTTAGAGTGGAAGCTGAACTCTGAACCTCAGTAAACTGGCCCCCAACTAGCACCTAATGCAAGCTTTTTGATAAATTGTGAATGTGTTGACTATCTATTTATCTCCTAGTCTTGCAGTATTTAGCACACTGTTTCAAAGTGCTGTGATACAAATGTTTGGGTCTCCCCCAAAACTACATGTTGAAAATCCTAACCCCCCAAAATGATGGTATTAGAAAGTGGGAAGTTTGGGGGGTGCTTAAATTATGAGGGTGGAGCCCGCAAGAATGGAATCACTGCCTTAGAAAAGAAGCTTCAGAGAGCTGCCTGGCACCTTCCCCCACGTGAGGACACAGCCAGGGGTCAGCAGCCTGGGACCCGGAAAAGGGCCTCAAGACCATGCGGGCACCTCGACCTCGGACTGCCAGCATCTGGAACTGTGAGCCACAAATCTGTGCTGTTCGCAGGCCACCCGATCTGTGGTATTTTGATATAGCAGCCCAAAAGAATGAAGACACCCTATAAATTAAATAAGTGCTTTACAAACACTGCATTAAGCTCTTTTTACCACCATAAAATTTTAGGTATGATGTCTCATTAAACAATATTTACAGAATACAGAAAGGAAAAATACTCATAATTTCTATCACTCAGGACAGAAATAATGTTTAGTACACAGGTATATATCTTTGTGTATTTTTTATGCTTATAGTTGTATTTATTAGTTTACATAGTTTTAGCCTGAATACAATGTAGAATGGTATTCTCTTCCATATGTACTTAATTTCTATAACTACTTCTCTATACTTAACAATATGCTTTCACTGTTACATTATAAATTTCTCCTTAAAATATCATGTTTAGTTTTTTTAACTATTTATCATAAATTTATATATGTAAAAATAAGTATAGAATTGCAATGTCAAATCCCTCACCTCTCAATCTTCCTGATTCTTAGGTTATGTTTCCAGATAGGGATGGAGAGATAGAAGATATATGAGCAAGAGAGAGAGTACAGATATGGGATCGTGCTTTGTGTGCTAACCTCCAAGTAGCTTTTCACTCAACAGCGTATCGTGGGTAGCCTTACATGTTAGTAGGTAAAACTGAGCTTACTCTGTTCAATGGCTGTACAATATTCCTTAATCACTGTATCATCATTGATGTACTAATGGACATTTAAGTGGTCTCTAGTCTTTCGATGTTCCAAGAATGTAATAAACATCCTTGTCAACTCTTTTGAGTTTTTCTACGTGGGAGTTAACTTAAAAGTAGAATGTGCTGGTCAGCAGTTTACATATTTTTTATGTGATTGGTACTGACAAGTTGCTCTCTGAAAATGTTGTACCAATTTACACTACAATTTGTAATATATGGGACTATCACAGTCCCCGTAGCCTTAATAACAGTAGATATTATGCTCTGTGTGTTGGTCTTTAAAAATATGAAGGTCTGAAAAATAGCATTCTATTTTTTATTTTATTTCATTGAACAATACATAGTATGAGCTTATTTTCTCGTATGTATTATTCATTTTTTGATAAATTGCTGTTTAAATCTTTTGACCATTCTTTTATTGTTTTTTATTCACCATTTTAAGCACAACATTCCGAACAATGGACATACCATCTAATTCAATCATTTTCCAATACTGACAAAATCTATGGGCTATGCATCTGTGCGCAAAAAACTTTTGTACTATTATAGATTGCATACTTAGGATAGATGGCTAACCCAATTTTAAAGTTACAAAACACACATTTTTAAAGTTTTTGATATTTTCCAGATAATCTCCCAACCAAGAAACAACACATCGTAGTGACCATTTCATGGACGACTAGGGGAAAAAATGGTATGATTATTATTTTTTAATGCTGCTGATGAAACAGTTGAAAATGTATCTCATCTACAAAAATAATGTGCTTAACTAATTATAGTATGATTAAATATTTTTTCCTTTGTGTACCTCTTTTTTCCCTCTTGTGAATGATATACTTCAGCACCCTCTGCTCACTTTTTTCATTTAACTCTATTACAGTGACAAAGATTTGCACTGGTTAGTGGTCCTGCATCTTTTTGGTCCCTGATGTACTAAAAGGAAAGAGCAGCTGTTCCTGACATGACTCAGTTGAAGAGACTCAGCAAATGCTCATTAGAAGGGCCCCCATCCCGTTCTTCCTTACATTACAACATGCACAGATAATCTACATATTACTATTAGCGAAGTTGGTTTTTTAAAAGAGGGATTTAGTAAATAACCAATGTGATCAAAATTAGTGATGGGCAACAGGAAAGATCAAAAGCTTATTTGCAAACGTCTGTTCCTTCAGAAGGACCAGTTCTGAAGAGGCTGTGTCAGGTAACTAACTACAGAAAACCACAGACTTCCAGTCTTTATGCCAATCTTTTTTTAAGGACTACTTAAGGTCAGAACGACTTTATCAAGATTTTACTCCTTGATGTCTATTCTTCTTGGGATATTATGCCTCTAATATTAACTCTTTATTTCTCCTCTGGCTGGGAACATTTAGCCAGCGTTTCATTTATTCTAAACCTGTTTTTCTTTTCTTTCTTTTTTTTTTAAGCAACTATAAGTTTTTAATTTTTACCTAATAAAATTAATTAATTAATTAATTAATTTTTTTTTAGGGGAGTCAACCCTTGGTTGACCTCACAGATTGCAAGGACCTTGTCAGTTTATAATCACTTATTTTTTTTATGCCTACAGTACCTGGTCTTTCTGGGTGGTCTTCCATCCAAGTACTAAACAGGCCCAACTCTGCTTAGCTTTAATTAATTTAAAATTTTTTCTTTCTTCAGCTTTTAAACAAAGAAATTCTCCCCATATAAACTTCCATGTGCCTACCAGACTTGACACAAATTTATTTTTATCTTTTACTAAGTTGCTTAGTATCTGACTTTTTTACATTTAACCTTTTATCTCTTCATAAATTTGTTTTGTTAAATGTTATTATGTGAGATTCTAAAATTGTTTATTTTCCTAAGACTAGTCACTATACAATTAACATTTATGGAATATTTTATTTATGTATTAACTGGTCAAATTTCTTTACCTTACGCCGAGTTGTTATTAAATGACAGTCTGTTCCAGAATTAGCTATGCCTCTGGCTATAATTTTTTCTTTTTTATATTGGTATCCTATTGTTTTTATTATTATAGCTACATAACAGTTTAATACTCGATAGAACTGGCCTCCCTCTTTACATTTCTTTTTCAAAATTTTATTGTCTCTTTTTAGCTATTAATAACCACTCCATAAAGGGATGAAGAGAGGGATGGATAGAGCATGTCAGGAGATGAATCAGACCATTCTCTGGCTTTGTGACAGGAAGCAGCAATGGCGGACAGAGCTGACTTTCCTTCAAGCTACTGGGCAATAACACAACTTGAAAAAAGCAAGTGTGTTAATCAGTTATAACTTCGAGTCTTGCATATTCATTCTACAAGTTCCATAAATGATTATAGAATCAGTCATCAGCCGTGTAAGTTAGAGTCGACATATATAATGATACAATTACAAAATAAAAAAACCACATCTCAGGGCCCATTGTACTTAGTTCCATAAAATACCTACTCATATAGTAGCTTTCTAAGTATGAATCTGCTGAAGTAATGAAAAGCATCGCATAAAACTGTTGAACAAATAAATTTAAGCTAATAGCAACTTTTGCACCTGATAAATATGTTTATTATCTTATCACTAAAAAAACTACAAGACAAATCATCATAAAAGCAATTATAGGATATTTGTTCCTTGACCATTTTTAACTTGCATAGTGAATGGAAGAAATATAGGTTTCTTTCCAAATTTTCAAAACTAAAATAGGGTGTTCATATTTTAAAAACATGTTTTTTAAAACATAATTTAAAAAACATAATTTAAAAACATGTTTTAAGTACCAAAAAATTACGTTCACCAACGTAAACTTTTTTGTTTTTCGTTTTGATTCTCTAATATGCACACAGACATGTAAATACGTGACCGGGATTTTTAATAACTGAGAAGTCAAAGTAATTTTGACATTTTAAATTACTCCATAAAAGTGTTTTGTGAGTTAATAAAAGGTTTTTGGTTAGGTTTCTGAACGGCTGAAACAGTTTGAATTGCTATAAATATTTTATGAACATATAGTCATCTTAAAATGAAAAATAATAGCTTGTGGGCTTCTATTATAACTCAGGACACAGAGGGGGCAAGGAGGCCAGGGTGGAGATAGATGTAGGTCATCTTTGTGGGCATGGAAATAAGAAGAAATACAAAAATACTTGCTGCATTTTAAAGGAAGGGCCACATTGTGAATGAAATTATCTTCAAAATATACCCAATATTTCAAATAATCCTGGGAGGTTTTGCAATCATTTTAGATAACTCCAGCTGACCACCAAGCTAGAAGTATTGAAAAGTATGCAAATGAGTCAATATGTACCCATGAAAGGTAGCCATCTACTGCAAATGTTTCTGAAAATTCCCTCAGCTGAATGTCTATGGGCTTATTATGTTTAAAACCTTTGCTCCTAAGCATTCATGTAGGCTGACTTTTCAATTTCAAGGGACTTCAGTACCGGTCCCTGCAATTTATCATGTGAAAGGAATTAACAAGCAAGAAAATGGAAGCACATTCACACTTGCCGAGACATTTTCTTCGGATGGAGAAAAAGCTACTGAACGAATAACAGAAAGAAGACCATTTTGGTGCTTCTAAAACAGAAAAAAAAAGCACTGTGAAGCCAGCCTTCCCTGTCCTATAACTAGGAATCAGAACCAGGTACACAATAAAAACCTGTTATGATCCAGCTCATTATCACTCGTGTTCAGACATGCTAAGGGCTCCAGTGTCCCGCCCCTGACACAAAATACTCTGATAAGGAAGGTATTACCACATGTCTCCACATATAAGGCAAATCTAATTAAAGCTGATCCTCTATGTTCCCATTTTTTCCAATTAAGACAAAAAGTCCCACAATAAGCTTTTAGATCAATGTGAATATTTAAACTTATATAGGTTTATAGCACATAAAGCATGCGTTAGTTACGTATATTCAGAGCTTACATGTGGTGGCTATCAGAGCTAATTTGGGGTTTTCTCACCTGTACTCACTCCCTTGGTACTCTGATCCAGCTCTATGGCTTTCCTCTTCAAATATCTATATTCCAATGATTCCCAGTTTGACTCGCATAATTTTGATTCAACGTCTCCAGTTGGGTAACAGACAGCTCAGACACATCCCAAACAGACTCCCATCTCTCCCTCTCCTCACTGGCCTTATTCCTTCCGTCTGGCCACTGTATCCCTCCCACCCCCTGCCGCCTTTCACACCTCTGATGATGACAGCTCAACAGTAAGCAGAGAGAAAAGGGGTTTGGAAGATAAAAACGGGTCATCCACAGAGGGCTCTTTTTCTGCCTCTAGACCCACAGGAATGTTAAACTCCAGTCCCTGAACAGCAGAGAACCTTTCCAGTCATGTGAATGTATTTGAAGAGATTTATATCCGTGCCAGCATTCAGAACTGGATCAAAGAGATCCAGAACAGTACAAACGCGTCAGAAGTAGAACAGCTCCAGAAGCTAATAACTGACCCTCGGCAATCACCGAGTGGGGGGAATCTCACCATTTAGTATGTAATGCCAATAGTAGCAGTCGTCTGCCTGCACCAGAATATGACAAGAGAACAATTAAGATGAACCAGAATCAAGAATCATCCAAACGATATGGAAAAAGGGCAAGATCTAGCTGAAAGCCAGATTAACCTAGAAGAAAGGGATAAAAATTTAAAACTGGAATACATTGCTACGATTTTTGTATATGTACCCATTGGTCACAAGAATCTGCTTAAATTAGCGCTTCAAAACATGTCGCTGTTCCACACTATGAGTTTAGCTCCTCCCACTTAAAACTATTTTTGTGAACAAAGAGCTCCCATTTTACAAGAATTTCTTTTTAATTATCCACATAACATCACATGGTTCCCTCTATAAGAAATATATGCCCATGACTGTAAAAACAGTTGAAGATAGTCTATACAAAACAGAACGTAGACCATGCTCGCACATAAATATAAGGGCTATTTTTGATCATAATTTTTCCAAACAGAAGAGTTCTTCCTGGTATTGCTGAGAAAGGGTGCAGGGCTGGATTATAACAATCAGCACGTGACCAGCAGCTCAGAGCCAGGATTAGACAGAACCCAGGTCAGCAACGCCCTTGAGTGATGCTACAGCTCATGTCATCGCCCAGATGAAACACTGGGTTTGGAACTGAGAAATCCAATTTATCAAAACTGGAGTTCTTGAGAACTACTGAGATTTTAATTAAAAAAAAAAATTGGATGGGGGGGAGCAGGATTAAAAAGTAAACAAGTCAATCTTTGACTGTTTCTGTTTCATATTTATGCACCCATCTGCCATAGCCTAAGGTTACAAAGTACTCATTTTAACCATGAAAAACATATCCATCACAAGTTGGCCTGAAATAAATCACTCCCCATAGAGAAAGCAGCATAAATGTGAATGGCTCCAAAGCAAAAGCAGGAAAAAAAGGAGAAAAGAGAGGAATAATAGCTTTTTTGTCTGACCTGGGAACTTCCCTAATGAAATGAATTTAACCAAATTGACTTTCTCCGAAGTCATTTTCTCTCAACACTTAATGGACAAAACAATTAAATTTGATGTTCTCAAACAGACCTTCCAAATCGTGAGACTGACATAATATTGCGATGCCACGTAATTTTGCAAGCAGCATATGAATTTGGTAAGGAAGTCAAAGTATAGAGTAAACTCACTGAAAATTTCATTCTTTCAAACCTAACAAACATTGTCAGTTTCTGAGATAGACCCACAGATAACATACACATTTTGACAGAAAATTGGTGGTGGTGACTACAGTGTAAAACCATCTGAGGACAAATGTACTGTGACTTGGAACATAAGGTACAATTTTCTTTGCATAGAAGCAAAATGAAGTGATGACAGAGTTCACCAAACCTCGTCTCCTCCTGAAATTACATTCTGACTTTTCCTTTCATTGGGCATCTTTCAAAAAGGAAAACTTGACACTCCGAGCCATTCCGTTGACATTGGTTTGCAAGTAATCACCATTCCAGATTTGCTTTTTCCTTTTTCATACTCTCTCTACCTATGAGAGTATTAAAATGCCATTCCTGCTTTTTCTGCGTTTTATTAAGAAGTTTGCTCTAGGGGAAAAATTAACATGTCTTGCCTGTATTTTCCATTTTTCTGTTTCTATACTTGCCATTTGCTCCTTTCCTATCATATATTCCCAATTGGATCATGCCAAACACAGGGTCAGTGTGGTAAAGATAAAATTTGGGGTGAGAGTGTATTTCTTCTAACCACTTGATTCCTCCCCCAAGCTTCTGTAACCTTTTTGCCTCTAGAATTCCTCTGGAGACTTGCTATGTTCTGATGAGACTGAACTGCTCCCAATTTTCAAACCAGAACCTGTGTTTACCTCCTTAAGCTATCCATCATCTCTCAAGTGTCCTTGTGAATTTCTCTAAGTCTACATTCAACATATTCTCCAAGGCCCAGCTCAGTTATTAGTCTGTTTGAAAAGCCTTTCCTGATCTGACACACAGAAAGTTTTATCTTCCTTTAAACACAGCCCTGCTTTTTATCCAATTAATTACTGTGCATCTCTTCTCTCCCTGCTGAATGACAGCAAATGGGACTCGAGACCACCGCTTGGTCTTCCTGAACCCATCCCTTACCCCCCATCCACGCCTAGGCCTAAGAGAACACCCTGGGCATTGGAACATATCAGTGATTATTTGTTAAGAAATGAAAAATTATATTCTTCACAAAATAAAGTCATAAGCCTTGGAAAGTCTATTCTTGCCCAGACCCTATCTCATAAAAAGAAAAGAAAAGAGAAGAGAAGAGAAGAGAAGAGAAGAGAAGAGAAGAGAAGAGAAGAGAAGAGAAGAAAAGAAAAGAAAAGAAAAAGAAAAGAAAAGAAAAAAGAAAGAAAGAAAGAAAAAAAACTAGAAATTGCTGAAAATTTCCATTATCAAAAGCAAGAAGTTTAATATATGGAAGAAAATTTATCTAATGTTTCAGCAACAAACTTTCTTAGAATAAAAAAAGCTTAAACACAGATTCAAGAGACATTGTTTGGACTATTTACTAAGCTAATTTACTGAAGAATATAATAGACCAATTGCATTAAATTGTCATAAACAGTCTGGTTTACTTGAGATCTTGGTATTATTCCTTTGACCTTGGTTTCGAGCTAATACACCTTGAAACATACAAGTTATAACAAAAAGAGAGAGTCACATGTTCTCATCCTTCAGTCCTATGATGGCTTTTTTGTTCCATTTTGATGTTAAAATGTGTGGCATATGGTGGGAAAGCTTATAGCAAATTCATTCTTCCTGGGTCTTTGAAATATCTTTATATATAAAACAACCAAAATAATACAAAAAATAGTGTTTTATGAAACAGCGATGTGACCTTCTTGTGCTCTTTAATATGACCAGGGAAGTTCACAGGTATGTTAAAAGCACAGAGTTTCTATAGATATATCTTCATCTTATGGTAAACAAGGTTAACACAAGATCATTTGAGACTTGGGTTTTTTAGCAAGCAGCCAAATTAAGCCTGAATGTGCACATAACAAAAAGAAATCAGCCAAATGACAAGTGAGCACAGGGAAAAAAATCATGTCGAAAACCTCAGACTTTCGGTCCAAAACCTCTGCCTCATTTATGAAACACATGAATATTTAACACTATACCAAGCTCAAGATTAATTATTAGTTGATTGATTTCTAAATGCCTGCTCTAAAAAACCTAACTAATGGGAAAATTAATAATCAAGCATTTCAGAATTTCATAAAATTATTAAGCTTTGAGGGATATTCAAATTTCTCTCAAAAGTTCTGCCAACTTCTTCATGATGTGATTATGGAAACCGAGGCCCAGAAAATGAAAGAGGCTTGTGTAAGACCCTCTACTTACTTCCGGTTCATGGGACCATGACTAGTCTCTTCCCAGAGTTCTCGTGGTGTGGCTGGTTGAGGAGTGATCAAAGGCCACCCTCGTCATCCAGCATCAGGACTGCTAATAAACACTAGAACCAAAGGGTCTCTATTTTCTCTTCAGTAAGTAGCTGCTCAGAGGAATCCCCAATGAGCTTACGGATAAGTTATGTCTTTAATTTATACCTATGGATATGCTACATCATTATGATAGAATCTGCTTCTGCTTTTTAGTATAATAATCAATTACCAGGAGGAAGAGTGGATAATGGAAAAAAGCATGGAACGAGTCAGTAGTTGGAGGTTTTAATCTGTATTTCCGCATGATGTTTGCTTGGGCAATTACTCAAATTCTCTGGGCCTCTTGTCAGAATAAAATAAATGTTCTGGGGTAATAAAACTAACACTTACATGTGTCTACCGTAAGTCATAAATTTAAATGCTTCCTTTTATTAAATTACAGATCCCTGTAACACAGGTGTAATTGTCCTCTCTACTCGCCAGATGAGAAAACCACAGTTATGGAAGCAATATCATATACTGGTGATAAGCATAGGACCTGGCTGCAGAAAGGGTTTGAATCTGGCTCCAGTACTTTGCAGCTGCATGATCTTGAGGAAGCGACAACCTCTCCGGGCTACAGTTTCCTCATCTGTCAGATGAGAATAAGCATAATATAAAATTCATAAGGTTCTTGGAAGGTTAAATGGAATAATGTACATCTCTTAAAACAATACCTGGAGCATAACAGTTCTTAATATATGTTGACTAATTGTTATTATTATTATAGATTGTCCAAGATCACAGTGGCACTAAATGGCGGAGACCAAGTCAGCAAGTCTTGTCTGATGGAGTCTTGTCTGAGGGAGTGCTGGCTTTCACCCATCATTTTGGGCCCCTTAAACCTCTCCATTATTTCTGTACCCAAGATTCTGTGACCCCAATAGATAGGCCATTTTAGAGGAGTGTTAACTCTTTCAACTTTTTACATGACACACTCGACATGTAAAGCTACACTAATTTGTTAATTGATATCTTACTGCTTATGAGAATAGATTGTTTTAACTTTTAATTTTTTATTTAGGCATACAAGATTGCAAACTAATGCAACGTTTTACCAACACCCTTCACCAAAATTTTCTAAATGAGATAAATTGACATGTATGTCCTGATAAGATGCATTGATTGAGAAGGACACAACATCACTTCTGTGAGATTCCTGCCCAAAACGCATAAACTACGAGTGATCACGAGTCACCATTGGACCAACTCAATCCGAGGGGCACAGTACAAAACAACTCGCAGTACTGTCCAAAGTGCCAAACGATGGAAAACACAGACATACTGAGGATTTGGATTAAAAGAGACGAATGAAACATGAAAACAATATGCAAAGTGCATGACCGAATTTGATTTCGATCCAGAAAAAGGACTGGAATGAGACTATTTACTCCACTGTGAACAGATGGTCCCATAATCTATTTCCGGTCCAGATTCTAATTCGGGAATACGAGTATTGTATCAATGTGATTTTTCCTGATTTGAGATAATGTTAAAGCATAAAGGGAAGCCACACCTCGCAGTGCACAGACAGGAGAGCTGGGCCTCAGGAAAAGGCGACAGCTGCCTGTGGTCCACAGTGAGGGAGTAAGAGGCAGTTCTGGAATTCTCTCCTGCTGCTCAGGCCAGTGCCCTTTCTGCTACATCCAGCAGCAGAAAACATCCAGAGTCTGTAAGAGTTGTATTGGTTTCCCATGACTGCTTTACTACACAAATGAAAAGTGGGTGCTTAAAACAACACACATTTATTCACAGTCACACACAGTCTGGGATGTCAAAAGGCCAAACTTGGTGTCACTGGGCTACAGTGTCTGCAGGGCTGTGCCCCATCCCAGGCTCCGGGGAGGAAGCCCTGTCCCTCACCACATCCAGTGTCTGAGCTGCCTTTCCCGCACTCCTTGGTGAGGACCTCCATCTTCCCTCCATCTTCACAGTCAGCAGCCCAGCATCTTCAGATTCTCCTCTCTTTCCATCATCACTTCACCTTCCCCTCATCTGTTTTTAAATCTCTCTCTTATAAGAACACTTGTGATTACATATGGGGTCCACTCTGATCCGGGATAATCTTTCCATTTCAAAGTCCTTGGTTTAATCACAGCTGTGAAGTCCCCATTATTATATAAAGAAATGTGCCAAGGACCCAGGGGGCTGTGGCCTGGGTTTTGGGGTTCAGTATTCAGCCTACCACAGATACAAAAAGACATCTCCCTTTGTATTGGGGTTTGATTTTTTTATTTTTATGTATACACTCAAGTAGGCATTAATTCCTACTCAGGCTGGAAACTGATATTAATAGTTGGGAAGCAGTTAATCCTTAATCATTTTCTAGCAGGAAAATATTATGCTCCTGGAATCTGTGTCTGAGATTATTCTTTCAAAGAGTCTGGGATCTGCTTACATGGCCCTCATGTGAGCTCTTACGAGGGCAGGTGCATGTTACGTATTTATTTATCTCCAGCATGGTAGGTGAATATTGTGGATACACAGTCAGATCCTAATTTCGGAAACTCCAAAAGTTATCTTCTATGGCAAAAGGGATTTTATGGATGTGATTAAGGATCTTGAAATGGGAAGATTATCCTGAATTATTAGGGTGGGTCCTAAATGCCATTTTCAGTGTCTTTATAAGAGGAAGAAAGAGAGAGAATGGATGCAGAAGAGAAAGCAATATGACAACAGGAGGACAGGTTGGATGACTTGGTCACAAGCCAAGGAATCCTGGCAGCTGGGAGGGGAAATAGGAAATAGATTCACCCCTGGAGCCTCCCAAGGGAGCACAGCCCTGCTGACACCTTGATTTAGTTGTGTAAGACTCAGTTTGGATCATTGAACTTTAGAACTGCAAAAGAATAAATGTTTGTTGTTTTAGGCCACTAAGTTTGTGGCAATCTGTTACAGCAGTAATAAGAAACCAACATGCCAAATAAGTAGCTTAGTACCAGGCACATACTAGAAACTCAATAATGCTTGATAAATGTCAAGAGAAAAAAGGAAGATAGAGAGGGAGGGAAAATGGGAGGAAGGAAGGAAGGAAGGAAGGAAGGAAGGAAGGAAGGAAGGAAGGAAGGAAGGAAGGAAGGAAGGAAGGAAGGTTGGTTGATTTAAAGTCACAAGGAAAACTAACATTTTGGATGTTGAATTAATAAACATTTGACCTATTTTCCTCAACTGGGCACACATTACTGATCCTCCAACTGAAGAGACAAGTTTTTTTCCTTCAGTTTCATGTCCTCTATCCAAATCTGAGAAATTGTGCTTTTAAAATCTACATCTGAGACTGGAAGACTATATGACATGCTTCAGCCTGAGAGAATTTTGCAAGTGAGTTATGAGCTTTGCATGAAGGAGGGATAGTGAGCCTGATAGGTCCTTTTGAGGGAGAGCTTGCAGACTGGGTCCAATAATTGGAAAGTGGGTGAAAATGAGAAGTGAAGGCTCATTTACTCACTGCCTTAAAATATTATTCATTTCTGTCTAAATGTTTTAGGCTAAAAGACACATCAGTACCCAAGCAGCCATTTAAAGAATGTTCTCACGTCTACTAGCTCCGAGGAAATTATTATTTGATAAATTTGTGATATGTGAAATACCAGATCGATATATATATATATATATATATATATATATATATATATATATATATACACATATGTGTATATATATATATAGTTTCAGAAATAATACATCATGACTCATATTGAACTTAATCTGTGGTATTTAGTGCAAACATATAAATGAGCTAAAAGGAGCTAGATATATCGAAGGCAGTGTGTTACTACTGAGTAGTTGACTGAAGAGTTAAATTAAAACTAAAGACGGAAAGGCTGACACAGTAAAGCTCTTATCCTGTAGACCTTTTTCTGAAGGTCCTATGCTGGGATTCAATTAAAATGAACACTTTTTTCTTCCCTGAAATTACCATTGACGTATTGAGTCTGACGATACTTGACAATGCCTTAATGTTTGTCCAAGTGAAAGAAATCACTTGGCTCTGTCATAGAGATAAATGAGGTAAATTCGTCAAGAGACTCCACTCAATAAGAATATTGATGGCGCCTTGTTTGGATGCATAAACTCTTCGGTCACGAGTAACTAGTCTGATACCCGATATGAGGCTCTTGCTATTACTTAAAAAAATAATTGGAAAAAAAACACACGCATCTGAATTCCCCATCCTGTCATTTTCTCAATTATTTCTTCAGATGAGGCTATATTTTTAATGGCAAGTTGCACTAAATCAAAGCTGAAATGAGAAAAGATGTAGGAAAAAAAACAAGCAAATATACTGCTGAGCTGAATCCAGTGCAATTATTTGCTGACTTTGCCCCCAAATATCATACATCACTTAGAAATTGAAACTAGGCTGATAAACTATGCATAGAATATTTTTCTCCACCTCTGAGGAAAAGATCTTATACATTTTTTCTTTACACACACATAATTTTACACAGTACACCAATATAGTACTTTATCATACATAATATTTACTAAATGCAGGCCTGAATTTATTTTATTTTTTAACTTGCCCACTTCCTTCCTTTCTTCCTTCTTTCTCCACTCATATCACATATCAGTGTCCTTTTAGGTAGCATATGTTAATATCTATGTCTTTTCTGCTTGTCTTCACACTGAGATACAACAATACACACAATACACACACGCACATATACTATATATGCAAACATATACATGATATTTGTTCATACACAATACAAATACATAAACTTCTATTTTAAAAACAAGGCACATTTAAATCATGTCTTATAAAAACTAAACCATGTTATTGTACACGCTTTTCTTCATCTTGCTTTTCTCAATGGCTGGTAGACATTCCCCCAAGTAAACAGATACGAATCCAATGGCTTTGTATCATGCTGTTGATACACCATGGTCTGCACAACCAATTCTCCCACGATGGGCATTTTTCCTTATATTTTTCTGCATGAACAATAATGCAAGTCAGTCTTTTGTACATAGATCTTTACTTACTGGTCCTTTGGTTTCTATCAAGTATGTTTCAAGAAATACAACATTGCTGGATCAAAGAGCATATGTATTTTAGTCGTAACAGTGTCTTTAAGACTACTTAAGAATAAAAGATGTAACGATACAAATTTATATCAACAAGCATTAGAGCATATTTTCTCTACATCCTTACAATCGATTAATTGGTCAATTAATCCATCAGTTCTATAGTTCTTGGCAAATGTTTCCATTTTGATGGGTGTGAGTGGTACTTTATTTTTTACTAGTTCAATCTGTATCACTACATGACTATTTTTTACACCTGAACTTGTTGCATTTCTGGACATCATCATCCCTCCATGAGTTTAGAAAAAGACATCATCACGGAGAGACCATGGGAAAGGAGCAGCAGGCGGATGTGTGTGGGTTAGAGTGGAAGGGTACCAGTTCTTCTTGTGTTTGGGGGAGGTCCATCGTCCTGCTGTCTTGAAAGAAGCACATCTGGTGAGGAGCAAAAATTATCTCTGGGCTTCATCTTCGTCTCGCCACTCGGTTGGTTATTTGACATTTGCAAATCCTTGGAAATTTGGAACTCGCTTTATCTGAGGCCGTTTAGCTGGGTCGACTCTATTAGAAATCCATGCCTCTGAAGAGGCTACTCATTACTTCTGCTCATTGATCCTCAATTGTTTTCTTGAAGCCATACAAAAAAAAAAAACTGAAATGGACAAACATAGCAAAAAATCTAATCTCTCTTCAATTGGAGTTTATTTAAATATAGTACTTAACATGGCATTTAGCATTTACTCAGAATTCTTTTCTCCTCTTGGCATCCTCAATTATTTCAACTGTTCCTCAGAAAAACTAAAGTCCTCTCAACACAGGCTCTCGACATCTATCTTCCTTGGGCAAATCTATTTAACTTAATAGAAGATGTTAAGAGGAAAACATAAAAATAAAAGCATCCTACGGCTCCATTGTAAGGAATTCTTACTGGAAAAGTAGACTGTATTAAAATAGCATTTTGCCAATTGTGTTTTTAAACGTGAAAACACAAGGCTGGTCTCCTCACATGCTGCCACTGCAGAGTCCTGGGCTATCCCCCCAATGAGAAAAAAACAGAATGTGAGGACACAGACCCGAGATTCTGCATGAGAAATCTGCTTCCTCAGGTAATCTTCCACACTCGAAAAGTAGAGTTAATGCTTTTAAAGGCTTTACCTTTTTCTGCAAACCTGGGCTGATTAGGAAGTCAACCACTTGTCAGTTAGGAAGGAGAACAGAGATGCTAATTACCTATTCAATACTCTGAGCACTCTAAGAGTAAGAGACACAAGAAGGACCTGTCCCCTCCTATTCAGTCTGAGAAGGCTTCATTCTTTTTTTTTTTTCCGTCACCTCAGTCCCTTGAGTGCTTTATTCTTGCCGTGAGATTCTCATCAAAATACAGGTTTCCTTGAACCTTAACTGACTTGCTCCCACTCTTTTCTTATGACTATTTCTTTAATTTGCAAAGTGGCTTCTTAAAAGTGTCAGACACTTTGTCGTCAGGCAAATTGAGGTTCTAACCAAGCTATAGGGAGAGTGAACAAAAAGCTCTGATGGGTTTGTCATGAAATGGAATGTTGAATGGTTTCCCTCACACGCTAAATGAATCTCAATTTGAACACAAAGAAAGGTAAAAAATATGACTCTCATTTTCTTTACATTACATATGTGATATGATTTTAGAGGAATTTGAGTAAAGATCTCGTGCGGTATCATTTCAGCTTTGATTCCTTTGACTGCGAAAGCTTTAGATGTTTTAAAACGCTTTAGGAAATCACCAATGCTTCCTGGGTCCCTAGCACCTAATATCTCAGCTCTCATTTGAAAGGTTTCTCAGATTTAAACACGACATTGAGGTTTTAATGGACAATAGTTATCTGCAGCCTTGTCCGCGGAGGACTCTTAGCTCAGAGCTGGGACACTTGGGTTCTAAAAATGTAAGCAAGTTCTCTAGACATATAGAGAAGTGATATGTCCTTTTTTATTGTAGTAACAGATAATGTCAGATCTAATCTCTTAAATTTTTAAGTGTTCAGTACAGTATTATTAACTGTAAACATGATGTTATGCAGTAGAGTTCTAGAACTTATTCATTTTATATAACTGAAACTTTATAACCACTGAAGAGCAATGCCCCATCTGCCCCTGGCCCCAGCTACTACTATTCTTTCTGCTTCTGTGAATTTGACTATTTTAAATACCTCAAGAAAATGTGGTAGCATACCTAATGGAATATTATACAGCCACGAAAAGGAAGTGACCCTGCCATTTACAACAACATAGATAAACTTTAGGGATGATATGCTAACTGAAATAAACCAATTACAGAAGGACAAATACTGAGTGATTTCACTTATATGATGTGTCCTTTCTGAGCTTCCACTTTCTCTTTTATAAAATGCAAAAGTAATTCCTTCGCACTACGAGTCATTGCTATGATGAAAGAAATAAATATTATCAAGTGAAAGAGAAACATTTTTTTCACTCAAATCTGAAACCCATGAGGCCAAATACACCTCCACTAACCCAGACTAAGACTCTGTATAGTCTCATATGAACTTACTTAAGCAATTGTTAAACACTATAAAACTGCTCAAGAACAAGAAGTCTCTGTTGATCAAATATTGATTTAAGCTTGAACTACTGGCTAAATAAGGTTGGTAGGGTTTGGCAGAAGCATGTCCCGAGATGAGGGTTTATGTCAGAGTGATTTTTGAGAAAGTATTCCCTGGGGAAACAAGTAAGGAAAGGTGAGAAGAAGGATTGGGAAGGGGAGACATCAAGCAAGGTTGCAATTTCAGGTATAATCTCAACAAATGCCCAAGAAGCTATATTACACCCTTAGAACACATTCAGTCCATAGGCAAGGCAGCTGGGCTTTCATCGGCCTGCTGCTGGAAAGATGCTAAGCGCCTAGTAGGGGACACACAAACTCCCTGGCACTTCTGTAAGTAAGGGTGAAGCTCTGTGATCCAAAGGCAGTTCTCTGAAGAAAGCAGAAGCAAAGCACACAGAGGGTGAGAGAATTGGTCCCCAGAAGCTAAAATGGATAGAAGGGAATCTGGGCAGAGTGCCAACAGTGTTCCCTTCGTCTGAACATGCTAGGACTGGGCTCAGCGATATCAGGGAGCCAGCCCAAGGTCACACCGCTTATTAACGGCAGGCTGGGTTGTGCAACCTAAGACTCAGCTTGGCGTTCTTTCTGTGTCTCCAGGATGCTGGTGGGTCTGTGACACTGTACGTCCTGAGGTCGTTAACGACGTTCTGCATTCCGAACTGGCCTTTCATTCGTGTCTAAGAAAATACCCCCCGCCCCTCTCCTCTATAAATGGATATGCACCCACCACAGCAATGTACATTTTTGTAAGGCTATAAATAACGTAAGAAGCAGTTGCTGCTGGCAGATCCCCCGCTCACACTGCAGTGAGTAGAAATGCTGTCCTTCTCAAATGATACTAGGAATGGGGAATGGAACACGCTCCCTTCGATGTAAACATTTTAGAGAGATCAGTATTTCTCAAATGCTTGCAAGAATCCATATTTACTGGGCATGTCCTCAGCATCTGTAAATAGAGACTCAAATAATTACGCTGCAATAAGAAAGGAATCCCCATCATGGTAGATGTGAGCCAGCAGCCGATTCATCTTCTGCTTGGAGAAGCCAAATCTTGCTGCTTCCTATTCAAAGCAAGATACAATGCACCCATCTGATTCAGAGAAGAAGAGGAGGGGATGTTTGTCTTTTATGATATCACCACGATATTGGTGACTTACATTGGCCTGAAATGGGGGAAAGCCCATTTTCAAAGGTTTTTAGAGATTTTTTTTTAAAAGTGTTCATAAGAACCCACACACGATCTACAGTCTTAACATGGCTTTGGAGAAGCAGCCTTCTGAAGAATGTCTGCCTCCTTAGCTGCCCCTCCCGAGGTGCCCAGCCCATGTTTGGTTCGGGCAAAACAACAATTAATTAATTATAAATGACAAAAAATAATTATCATGGTGTAGCCTGGGAGTTCATCCCCAAATACTCCCAGAAGAACCTCAGTAAAAGAAAACCAGTTAAGAAATATGAGCCATTTTTTTTTAAAGAGGACTGGCATGACCCCTCTACCATTATAATCCTTCTGGTCCTTTGTCCATGAATAATCAGAAATAAAGGAGACTGACAAATGACTCTTCTCAAACATGCAAAATGTTTCTACAACAAAAGGAATTAAATAGATCATCTTTCACCCAGGAAGACACCAGAATCAACAAATGGAGATAAAAGAGGAAAGAGAGAAACTGTTTTAAGCTCTGTGCTACTACACTCTAATTCATGTCAAACATTCAACCCTTGATCATATAATTATATCTTTTCCATGAAGATTATAAAATGAAAGCCCTGTCCCCAAGATCATCCAAGGTATTCCATGCCACGTATCTTATATGCATCCCTGCTCGACAATTCTGCAAGGTTTATATTATGTCCACTTTATACAACAGTCAAAATATATATATATATATATATAGCTTCTAAAGATGGCAACCAAGATTTCTTGGACGATGCTTCCAATCCTGCCCTGATCCCCTCCCCACCCTTCAAACACACACACACCCTGGTCACGAGACTGAGCCCCGGCTGTGGGACTGCCTTTCCAAAAAGAGGGGTTGTGTTAAGTATGAACTAAGCATCTCCAGGGCAGATTTCGATTGAAAAATGATACAAGGATTTTTGTCCAGATCTGAGCAGGGATGTACCATAGGGGGTCAACAGCTAGAGGGAGGAGGATATGGACATGAAAGAGGAAGCAACGAGGCAAGCATTTTCACAGACCGCCCCCTCAGAGGCTCTTTATTCATACCTCAGGACGTTGAAAAATTGATCAAGAAACGATCGACCAAGTGCTTTAAGTGTGTTACCCCACAGCTCTGAGACACACAGGGCCCGGGATCAGAGTCGCAAGCTTCTCCAATGTTCCTGTCTGTCCATGCAATTGCATGTCTTTGCCGGGTGACACTTTCTTCCTGGTTCTACCCAAATCAGTCGGAAAGGCTACCCCAAGCTAAGTTTCTCTAACGTAACACAATCAAAGTTAATGATAAAACACCGAAGGGATTTTTAAGCACTAAGACAGCTGGTGCTAGTAGTGAATTCATTTCAAACACTCAACCCTTGCTTATATATTTGTATCTTTTCATATGAATTTCAGTGGACTCTCTTCATTATTACTTCAATCAGCCTCAGATTAAGTATGTGGAGTACTAAGGATTAGTATTATTCCTATGTCACAGAAAGGAAAAAAATGGAGCTTAAATATGTAAAGAGTACAAGTTTGGCCTTCAGACTTGACTACAGGTGGGAATGGTGTGTGTCTCCTCGCTGGAGGAAAGTAAGTGAATTCAGGGAAGGATGAAGATTCTTGCCAATGCTCAGAATGATGATTACTTGGTGTAATGTTTTAGTGACACAATGACAATTAGAGCATTC
This sequence comes from Macroglossus sobrinus, assembly GCA_004027375.1. Classification (NCBI taxonomy): domain Eukaryota; kingdom Metazoa; phylum Chordata; class Mammalia; order Chiroptera; family Pteropodidae; genus Macroglossus; species Macroglossus sobrinus. The sequence goes on from PVKZ01003827.1 coordinate 29,139, forward strand.
TGTGTATAATGACCTAATGCATCAACCTAAAAGTATGTCTCTTCTAAATAACTTTATGAATTTTCATGATTCAGGATAAGAAAACACCAGTGATCCGTAATAATACTGCATTTAATTGACAGATTCACAATGACCAATTTTGAGTCAAAACTACTATATAGCTTAGATTATTAATCCTTTTAGAGAATGATATATTTAAGACAAATGTGAAAACTTGTATTTCCTTCGGGAATTTTCAGGGCAATTACCCTTTTACAGGTGAGTTTAATGAATATATCAGCTTGCTTTTCCTATTCACTAATGCTTAGAAACAAATAATATATAGATTATGGAGAGACAAATAAGTGAAAATGAGAAAATTATATTTTTAAAAATACTTGTCTATGGCCATACTACCCTGAACATGCCTGATCCCATCTGATCTTGGAAGCTAAGCAGGGTTGGGCCTGGTTAGTAATTGGATGAGAGACCACCTTCCCAGGTGCTGTAGGCATAAATAAAATAAAATTAAATTAAGATTGAAAAATTAAAAATAAAAATAAAAAATAAAATTAAAGTTTTGTAAAAAATTACTCTCTTAAGACAAATTGTATGAAGATGTATAAAGACCCAACTTTTTTTTCTGGATGTGCATTCTTCACTGGTGCTTCATCCTGCTTCATTTGTTCTCAGAATTTACTCCAACTTAAAGAAGTGCAATACTTTTGAACACAGCTGAAGCTCTGTCTTAGAATCAGATATATTACAAGATATATATTACAGGTCAAGAGGATTCCCACGATAAACTAATTACCATGATTATTCTCCCACAATCATGATTAATTTTAATTTTAATTAAAACTAGTTAATTCTTTACTATTCTTTACTATTAGAGGTCATTTTTTAATTAAATACAGTTGTTTATTACTATAATTTCTCCCTTTCTTTCCCTGGTATATCTTAAGAAATAAAAATGAGGCTGTAGAAGCCATGAATAGTTAAGAATTAAAATTTATTATTATTATAGCAGAATAATCATTGTTTCCACAGCCTCATTTTTATTTCTTAGCATATATCAGGGAATGGAGAGGGGAATTTCTACTAATAAATGACTATATTTAATTTTTAAAAAGACCTCTAATCAATAACCTCAATTTTTACCTTAAAGAACTGAGTAAAAAAAAGCAAAGTGAACACAAAGTAAGCAAAGAAAGGAAATAGTAAAGGTCAAAACAGAAATAAGGTGAAAAAAAAACAATCAAACAGAATAACACTAGAGAAAGATAAATGAAACCAAAAGCTGACTTTTTGAGATCAATAAAATCGACAAACCTATAACTGGATTGATCAGAAAAAAGAGGAAGTTCTAAGTCAGTGAAAAAAGGCCAAAAGATAATAGCAAATTTAAAATATCCAGATTGAAAACCAGAGAATAAAATTGCCTTTATTCATAGTTAGAAAAAAAAAAAAAAAGAAAAAAAAGAAACACATATTTATCCTAGAATCCAGACCACCCATCCCATTGCTAGGCATCTACCCAAGACTAACGAGAACATATGTCCATACAAAAGCTTCTACACAAGTGTTCACAGCAGTTTTATTTGTAATAAACCACACCGGAAATGACTCAAGTGTCCACCAACAGATGAACGGTTAAACAAACCATGAGTATATCCACACAACGAGCTACTACTCGGCAGTAAAAGAAATGAGCTAATGATGCATACGAAAACGTAGATGAATCTCAAAATAATCATGCTGAGTGAAAGAAACTAGACAAAAGATAATGCAGATAGTACAATTTCATTTCTACAAAAACTCCAGAAAATACAAACTAATTTCTAGTGCCAGAAAGCAGATCAGTCTGTGCCTGGAAGAAAGAACCAGGAAGTGGGGGAGGGGACCCCAAGAACAGAAGAAACAGGGGTTTATGAAGATGGCCACTATGGTGATTGCAGTGATGTTTCACAGGTTTATACATTCATCAAAACTGATCAAATGATATACTTTAGTATGTATAGTTTATTGTGTGTCAATAAAGCTATTCATATTTGTTTTTTTTTTAATTAAAAAGAAATCAGGGGAAAGGAAAGATAAATCGTGGAGTATAGAAGTACCACAGAGCCTCCCTTGACAGTCTTGATTTTTACTCCCCACCCCGTGAAAATATTGCTTCTCTGAAAGTAAGCAAATGTGTTTTTAATATGTGAAGGAAAGTCATACGTTAACTTGAAAAGTCATATATCAGCTTGCTTTATTATAAACACATTCCCATTACTGAGCACTGAATTAAGTCAGTTCATCTAGAAAACAATACTCAAGAGTATTAAAGCTATTGACAGGAACATACAGATAATCTTACAACATGCAGAAAGCAAATTCAAGTTTTTCAAAAGATATAAAGCAGTTAAAATTCACCAATTGGACTGGAGATCATTCAGTTAGGACATCTTTGGTAACGTGAAAAGTTCTCTTACCCTTTGGTGTAAAAATACATAACAAGTGTAGATCTGACCTGAAAATAGCAAGAGCATTCTCTAAAACTTAGTTTTCTGGACTAAGTTCTCCAATAAGGAGTAGCAATGGACAAAGCATCATTTTATGTTTCAAATCTAACCCTTAAGAATTCAGGAATCCATTGTGCTATGTAAACACGTTCTTTATTATCACCCTTGGCCCTTTATCACTGAGTGTAGTCACAGGACTTTTAAATGAGAAGGGATCATAGGAATCAACTTGCTCAAATTTTTTATTTTAGAGAGAAAATAGGAAGGGAAAGTTATTGTTTCAAGGTCGCAGGGTAAATTGAGGGCAGAGTGAGATCTGAAACTTAGATATTATTCTCAACCCAAAGCTTTTCTCCTACACTGGCTCCCAATTACCACCCCTACTCCTTAACACACACACACACACACACACACACACACACACACACTCTCTCTCTCTCTCTCTCTCTCTCTCTCTCTCCAACATTTTCAAGGAAGAAAGAACTCTTGATCTAAAAATAATATCGTTATTTCCTGCTCAGGAATTTACTTGAGAGAGCACTCTTTCTCTCTCACTCTTTTGTTTTTCTTATGCAAATAATTCCACCATGATGAGCTGTTTTGAAGTCTGGAGCTTTCTTCTCTATGTGGGAACAGATATCTGACAATTACCAAACGTGGCATCTGACTTCAGGTGTGTGGCCTTTCGTAAAGTGGAAAGACCTGTGACGAGCCCCAGTACATCTCCTTGATGGATTTAACTGAGCTGAAACACGCAAAGTGGTCATAGTCTCACGATGGAGTAATGTGTTCACAATTTATTTGAAATCACACCTTGATGAGATCTGTGAAATCTCACGGAAGACCGTAGCCGAGATACCATCTCATCATTAAAATTCTATTTTTAAAATATGATTTATTTTCAAAACTATCTTTACACAAGAGAGGAAGCAAATTGAGAAAAGTGTCCCTGGCTTCAACCCAATACCCTTCAATCGACCAGAGTGGATCCTCCATATTCTCCAGCCTCTGCCTAGAAGGCTGAGCCTTTACCAGTCTGCTTCCTTCGAGCAATTTTCTTAGAACTTTGGGATTTCCCCTGATTTTGTCCCCACATTTTGCCTTATTTCAGGGTTTCCATAGAATGCAAATTTATTTATTTCCTCATATTCCTCTTGATTATGATGGATTAGGTTTTTCTAGATTTAATGACATTATGTTCCCAAGAACAGGGCATGTGTGCAACATATGGTTCCAATTCACGGCTTTAGGAAACCACCACTGTTGACCCCAATATCAGCCATCACTGTCCTACTGCTGCATCTCAGCCCCACTGAATTCCCTTGAGACCATCCAAGGACGTTTGTAGGTGTGATTGCAAAGTGCATAAATAATGAGAACCAGCGAGAGCCCCAGGCTGTAAATATTTTATATTATCTCTCTATCAGCGGAATACACCTTAGTATGAAAACCATATAACTGTGTGATGCGGGGCACACGCATAACAGGACGAGCCTACTGTGTAAAGGATTGTGAGACCAGCTCAACAAGCCTTAGACTAGAATTCAAGGGTCCCGGGTCTTAGATCCAGCTCTTTCACTAATTACTTGGAATCTCAACAAGCAGTCCCATAAAATAAAGACTAGACAGCATTCCACTGACAGGTGGGAAACAAATGCAAATACAGGAGTAAATAAGAGAAAATTCACAAACAGATGGGAAGCAAGAAGATTCAGTGCTAGGGATGAAGATCTATCTTGGAGTCAGACCTGGGTTCAAATTGTACCTGTTTAGTTTGTTTCCTTGTTCGAGATGTTAGATATTTTGCATCCCTCTACAGAATGGGCAAACAATTACTATATCAGGGTATATTTTGCCTTAAGGTAAAATAAGAAACTGATTTTTTCAAGTCTTGCTTTTTCTAGAAGGCAATAGATCCCTTGTACCAAAGTCTGATATGAGACAAACATACGAGATGTAGAAATGACATTAGGGGGGGAAATAATAGTGTTTCACACTTTATTGGCTTCCTACTTACAGACTCTAAAGAAAGTTGGAGGAATAAAGACTAGAAAAATACTCCTTGAGAAAGATTAGCATTGAAGGGAAGGAAAGATTAGGACAAAGAGCTTGTAAGGGACTGTACGAGCAACATGTTTGTCCCTTAAAGTTTGAGAGGCAGAGCAAACTAATATATGACCCACAGACAGAGGCAGCAAAATCCTAATGGAGATTATGCATCTGGCTGGCTAGCCAGGTTTATGACAGAGCAAGCTGCTGCAGCTCTGAGCTCATGAAATCAAAGGAAGTGAGAATGTTTGAAACAGGCTAGTCGTATTCTGTACATGAGGCAGAGTCATCCTGTCCGAACAGGGGACCTGGAGGCCCGAAGAGACCTCAGCATGAAGTGTATGCACTGCTCAATGTCTAGAAGCTACAAAAGGCATCATTGGTGAGCAGATAAAAGGAAATGCTTCTACCAAACGCAATGGCACGTGTGATACCCAGTGAAGGGGGTGCAGGTTTCAGAAACCAACAAGCGTGCTCCTGTGTGACAAAGAGTAACACACATGCCACGCTCAGGGAGACTGATGCCAAGACACACCCATACCAGTCAAAAAGGGACTTTCCAGCACCCTCTTTCTTTCCAGCTCCCTCTTTCTTTCCTTTCTTCATCCTTCTCCCAGCAGAGATATTAAATAAAGCTGACATTTAGAACAAGTTTAAACTTTTGATTATTACACCAGGCTGGACTGTCTGTAATACCTGAAAGTGACCAGAAAAGTAATTGCACCTGCAATAAATTGCACTCAAAGAATCTTCTGGCCTGGAAATACGGCGTTTGCCATAGTTACTCTCTGATAAGTCATTGAACTGCACATTTATGATTTGTCTACTTTTCTGTCTGGGTTTTATATTTTACAATGAAAAACTTAAAAAGAAGAATCATCTTCATTAACAAATAGAATGCTATTATTGAAAGATGTGTGTGCGCTTGCCTTTGCACTTAGAACTGAATTAACGTCTCACTTAGAAAATAGTAATAATAATGTTTAATGAGTATCACTTGCCATGTTCTATGCTAGATACTTTTTAATGAATTATCGCAATGATTTCTTGCAATAATCTTATCGTGTACATATTGCTATTTTCCCCATTTTGCAATGATAATTTTATGCAAACAGGTAGCCCAGGTAGATCTCAAACCAGATTAGTCTAATATAAGAATCTGCACATTAAATCAATACGCTAAACCGTCTCCTGGATTCATGGGGAACATTTTTCTATATAGATGGAGGATGAAAATTTCATATGTATATATGAAATTATATATAATAGTATACATATAATTATGTACATATGATTACAGGTATAATTTTTAAAGATAATTATAGCTTTACACCCACATTGAAGCAATTTCTGAGAGTATACTTCAGGTGGGTTTAAAAACATCTGCTTCCATATACAATAAAAATGAAACCCACATTTTATTGACCATGATCAATATTAAAATAAATAAATTATTATCAACCGCACATTATTTAGACCGATCTCCTAACTTGACACCTTTTACTTGAATGTTCTGATGAAAAAGTGATCACTGCCTCAGGAAACCAGTGGCTTATTAGATTTTCATGTCACTCTAATATTTATACTTTTTCTTCTAAATGGTATTGCGGTGGCAATATTACAAAGGGCTCTAGGGACAAAGCACTTGGATAAAACCATGGCTTTGCTACTTAAGTAGGTAGGTCCTTGAGCAAGTTATTTATATCTCTGTGATTAGGTTTTCTCAAGTGGAAAATGGGGATAATAGCAGTATGTCCCTCTTAGGGTTGAGGCAAGGATTGAGTAAATTAATAGACACAGAAAATTTAGAACTGTGCCTCATACCTAGGTAAGCGTTACAAACACACTTGCTTTTATTATTATTAAAAAATAGCACACACTGAAACTTATCTGTGCATCAGACAATTTTATGTGCTTTACAAATTTTGTTTCATTTGCTCATCACAATAAACCTTTGATGAAGGTATTCTTATCACAGACACAGAGACACAGACAGGTTAGAAACAGGTCCATGATTGCAAGTGATGGATCTGGGACTTCAAACCCTAGGTGGTATGACTTTTGAATTCGTTCTCATAAGCACTATGCAGAATGACTATTGTTATGGAATGTTTTTTCTTTATTCTATATGGCCTTTAGTTAAGCAATAACAACCAACTGGCATTAGTTAACCAACAACAATAGCCAAATAACATTAGTGAACCATTTCCTCTTTGTAAATGCTATGACATCTTTAAGAACAGTTGAGGTGAAGTAATTGAGGCCATGCTGTTTATATCTGTGTTTGGAAAACACACGGCCTCATACTTCAATGCTATGTTAGTTGTATCTGTTTTGTTTTGTTTTGTTTTAGCTTTCTATTTCACTCTCCAATTTAAGACCTAAGTCTGTCATTGCATTTCCTCCTCTAAAACCCGGAAACATACTTTGTGCCTCTATTTTGATGCTCTGTGTGTTCTACTTTGCATTATTATTATTTTCATATACGTTAATTTTTTCTAAATTTATACTAAGATCTTTGAAGACAAGACCATGGGTTCTACATTTTTGTAGCTGTAGAACATACTACATCCAATCAATAAGTAGTCAGCGAAGATAACACATTCATCAATTCTCTTCACACTGTATGCTCTAACTGTGACATGGTTTAGGAAATCTGGAAACCACTGTTACTAGAATTTGTGCCAACAAAGAATCAGTAATCTCTGAATGAGGGTTCCTTTTATATTTTAAATGTATATGGGCTTTCAGAGTATTATTTTCTTATTTCTGAATTTGCACTTTTGTTACAGAAATTTCAGATTGCTCTAAATCAAATTTTCCATAAATAGAGACTTTACTGTACAAACAACTCACATTATGATCCATCTCTGGAGAGGAAATGCTATCTTATGGAAAGATCATTGAAATGATGAACAAGGTTAAGCCAACATGAACAAAGGAAAACAGACAAAAAAATTCCACTAATGTCTGCCTTTGCTATAAACGTAACATATATGCATACACTTGCACAAAAGCAAAGAGAAAGGAATGTTTAATAATAGCTATTTATTTTTGCAAGTGTGACAACAGAATGAATACATTTTTCCTACTATTGTTTTACCTCCCATTAATATAGTTAATGCTATACTACAATTTTGAAAATAGAAGCCTGCATTAGGTATCAAAAAAAAAACAGTAAAATAATAAAAATTGTTTAATCCCTTATTGTTTCTGAGTTCTGGGTCCCCACATATTAAGGAAATTATAAAGCCTAAAAAAGAATATGATTTTCTATAAGGCTGTTGGCAGTATCAAATGAGAAAATTTAAATGAAAAGAATTAATAAATAATATATAATTCTAGAAATTAAAGATTATTATATTTAGCCCAATTCTGAACTATATGACTATACTATGATCAGCATAGGTATTTGACCCATAGCAACCAGAAATTAAATACGTATTTACTCTACAAAAGAATACTGGTGCTGTCATTTGAACCGTATGACTGTAGCCTGCATGCTACTCATTTTCCAAGAAATGCTTACAATATTTTAAAAGACATATCTAAAAACAAAATGTTATATGACTAAGCTAAAATGTTATAAACAGGTACATATCATCCATCAATAAGCCTGATATAACTTAAGTCTAATAACACTCTAAAGAAAAAGCATGAACATAATGAAAGTATATTTAAAAAGAACCAAATAAAATGTCAAGAAATAAAAATCCAATATCTGAAGTTTAAAAAATAACGATATGAAATATACAGGAGATTAAATAGTTCAGAAGAAAAAAATCAGCAAACATGAAAATGTGGCAATAATGATTGAAAATGAAGCACTTAGAGAAAAAGACCACAAAAAATAAGCGATGGGAAATTTCCAAGTAGTCTGAAATGTCTAATTGAGTCTCAGAGAGAAGGAAGAGGCAGAAAAATACATGAAGAAACAATGGTTTCAAGTTATCCATACTAGATAAATATCATAAAAGCACAGATCTAGGAAGTTTAATATACTCCACAGAAGAAACATAAAGGAAGCCACATCAAAGCACATTCTGATTAAATTGTTGAAAACCAGCAATAAATAAAAATTTTAAAATAGCTTTGTTCCTGTACAGAGAATGGAAGATAAGAATTCCCACAAAAATTACTCGATAAGAATAAAATAATATCTCTAAAGTGTTAAGAGAACAAAATTGATTAAACTAAAATTTTACACTTAGCCAAAATATCTTTAAGGAATGGATGTAGAGCAAAGATTGTTCAGACACACATCATCTGTTCTAGGTGTCGTGGGTGTCTGCCAGGCCACAGAGGTGAGCTCGGGACATCTGGATGAGTATCATCTTAGCAATCAAGATTTCCATGATGGAGATGTTTGTAATAAAGTGTTATTATCTGAATGAGCTTTTGCACATTGGAAAATGACTATAGGATTAATTTATTAATTCAAACATCCATTCAGTTGACATATAAACCTTTGCTAAGTGCTTTCACTGCACCTGTTACTGTGTAAAATACTAGGAAATAGAATAAATAGAGCACAGTTTCCGCCCTTGTGAAGTTTACAGGAATACAGGTAGAAGATTATAATGTGACATAATAGGGGCAATGATGCAGGCTTGCTCAACAAGTTACGGTAGCCAAATGGAAAACACCCAACCCAGACTAAAAAGGCAAGTAAAAGGACACTCTTATAGGATTCATAAGTTTTAGGTAAGAGAAAAGAGGACTAAATATTGTCAAGTAGCTAGGATACAACACAAAGCACAGAAACCCGAGGACCTTGGATTGTTTGAGCAGTGCTTCCGCATGGCTGAAATTCAAGATACTAAAAGGGACACAGTAAGATTAGAAGCCCAAGATCTCATCAGGACATAAAACACAAAGACAGTAGTATGCTCCACTAAGGCATTTGAAGTCTATCGTGAAGGTAATATATATTCAATCACTCTAGAAGGTGCAAAAATTATTAAGATTGTAATTTCAAAATATTCGATAGCAACATAGAAATAGGTGGAGGAGAGTGATACTGAAGAGAGGGATCAATTGCTATGTTTTTATCAACCTAGGAGAGAAGTGAAAAGCTTTGAATAAAGACGATGACAGCGAGGATGGAATAAATAGGGAAATTCAGCAAAACTTTCCAGGAGACACAGCCTTCTATAGTCACTGGACCTTCTGTTGATGGTGGAGATCATCAAGTTGGATTCTCACTTCACTTCTGGCTAGGACAAACACTTTTTGTGGCTCCCCAGACCTTTCACTAGAGAAGCCTCTAAACTTTAAAATCTATCATTCAATGGCTGATTCCTGCCAAGATTTAATAGGTAATGAAGGAGGACCTGTACAATTTAAGGGATTCAACGAAGAGTGCTTAGGCACCCAGATTGCGAGCCTTAAATCATCCAACCTTCTGCTTGCTGAATTGTTTTATGAACAAGTTGTGGATGCAATAACTCAGAACACTAATTCCTGCCGCACTCCAGTCGTGAAAATGCCAAATTGAGAAAGGGACGAAGTGGGGGTGAGTAGCAGAAATTTCTCAATTAGAAAGATGAAAGCAACTGAAGAAACCCAATAGTGTGTGTGTGTAACTTTTAAAAATAAAAATCATGCATTGAGTAGCAAACAGAGTCATCTGCTCATCATTATTGTTTTGAGTGCTGATTGTAGCACCCTGAGAAACATCAGCATATAGAATTCATTCCTCTCTTCCCAGCTCAGTAATTAAGAGGACCATTGATCACTATCTGTTGAATTAATGAATGAATCTGCTTATTTAGGAGGATACACTCTCTGGGGTATTGTGATAGCACCAAGTCTAAAGCAGCACGTTCTTAAGGAAATGGTTGTTTTTGAAGATGCTCTGATCTACAAGTGCTCTGAACAAAGAAGGAGAGAAAGAAGAGGATGGAGCTAGTTTTGACAGAAAAATTCCATTTTTGATTTCAAGACCAAAGAGTGGTGGTGAAGATTGTGACTTGAAGGTGAGCTGCCTGGATCAAATGCTGGCTCTGCTGCTGAAGCCTCTGCTCCTTGGGCAAGTTTCTTTAGTTCTCTATGCATCCACTTCCTCATTTATAAATAAGATCCTTCTAGGGTTGCTGCACAGGTTAAAGGAGTAATAGATTTAAAACACTTAAACAATGCCTGGCACAGAGTACAGCACTCTACAAGTATTAGCTGTTGGTCTCTTATCATTTGAAAGTTATGGCATCCAAAATGTAAAAGTTGGAAGGGGCTCCAAAGTCATGTGATCTTGAACCCTCGCAGTACCAGCTCCTTTCTGTGCTCGAGGTCATGAGCACAGAAAATCCATCTTCCAAAAAGTCTGCAGCACCTGTAGGCCTCACCTTCCAGACTGAGTGCTGCAGGGAGATGCTTGGTCAGAATCCCTTCTGGAGCCTCATCGGTGAGCTCTTCTTTCTCCTGCAAGGACCAGAACACCTCAGTCCACACTTCCTCTGTGGCCATGGCTCTGTTGTGGCAGAAAGTCTGAATGAAGATTAACAACCTTCCATCACTATCTGTCCTTTGAACTTGGAGATGATCCAACTGACAGGCGTCTCAGTATAGAACAGGTAATACGTCTTTTGCTTTGTATTGTAATAATAACAGTCAACAGCATCACCAATCATTTTGATTAACTTTCACATGTATACAAAGCTTCGCTATTTTCAAGGTGTAGCTATATGACGATCACATTTGATTCTCAAAGCCCTTTCGCAAACACGAAAAGGCACAGATTTCTGGTTTCACACCAGAGGAAAGGAAGCTGTAAGGGAGTCAAGATCGAAGACTTAATGGCAGGGCCACATCTGCTGTCCAGTACTCTGTCACTGTGGCATGTTTATTTCACAGTGACCCAAGAAAAAAAGGAACTAATTGCTTGGATGTTCTTTGGACGTCTGGGAGTCTGAAGGCACAAATAAAATGCTAGGAGAATCACAGCATACGCTTCAACTACAGAAAGAACTCAGGCCCCCATCCACAGCAGGGAGGATCCTGCAAATCCTCTAATTGATCATTTGTGCACATTTCCCTCTAAGACAGTGTGTCGCTGAGAGGAAGACCTCCTACCAGGGTCAGAGGTGATTCAAAACGAGCATGTTTGTGGAGTCTGACACCCTGATGGGAGATGCCAGACTTGTGAAAAGAAGCAGGAAAAGAGCAAGCTTTGTTCTAAGCGCTTAAATATGTGAACTCCTTTACTCCATCTCGTAGCGTTCTAGTCTGGTCCCACCGTTATTTTATAGATGAGGAAACTGAGATCAAAAACAATAAACAAATGAACAGTTGTTCAAGATTATGTACAATGAAACTGACAGAGTCATGTCGCATCCTTTATCTAATGATTTCTCATGCAAGAAAGTATAAACAAAAGCACAGAATATGCTCTCTGTCACACTTTTGTAGTTTAGATTTAGTCATTATATATTCTTTATACTATTTTTTTTTAAATTTTTGGCTTTTTTTGACATTATAGCTAGCTTACTGATGGAGTATAGAGAAAAACTCTCAGAATGTTCCCACATTTAATAAGCATTACAAATAAACATCTAAATTAAAAAAAATTAATTTTCTATAATTAAAATCTCTAGTTAGTTATAAAATAAAAGATGAGAAATAAGAGACGCTCCTCAGATGCCCTTAAGGGCTTTGTCCTTGGTCATTAATAACACTAGCTCTCGAAGGCTCGTTTCTGACTCACCGACTGGGCTCCTGAGACTCTGGGGTGCTCAGGCCAGCGCCCAGAGCTTCATCTTAATTAGCTATGCAAGGTCTAAGTGCTGAGCTGGTGCAGTCTGGGCATGTGGTATTGGATTCCTCGTTAGGGCTGAGAAAGTGCTTTGTAGGGTGTGAGCTCCGTAATCGTGTGACTGCAGGAGAGGAAACAGAGAACTCGCCCCCAGATCATGGGGGAGGCAGGGAGGCCAGGCTATGTGTGAGGGCGCAGCCCAGAGAAGCGGGGTGTGGAGAAGCCAGACAGGTGGCCACGAGTATGTCTCATTTGCCAGCCCCTTAGTGTTCTGAAGATTTCAAACAGGGCCTCAGAAATATAGAAAATGTGACTTCAAAGGTGAGAAAGAACCTTTAGGTTGATAAGAACTACAACAAGTGATGTGAATCAGCGCATTCAGCTCAGAGCAGGAGCAAGCACAGTGAAGGGCTTATCCACAGAGGGACAATCAGATGACAGGCAGCAAATCTAATGAAGTCACTCAGGACCTGGTGGAAACTGGGTGAGCCAGCAGATCTTGATAAAGGAGTCATCGAGAAGGCATAGAAAAAAGGCAGAAATAAAAGACGGACAGATAGACAGACAGGTGGACGGATGGTTCTTTTATGAAATCCTATGAGATTACCAGGCACCTGAGAAGTAAACACGCCAGAACCATTCAACTCTTTAAGCAAATGGTCTGCTGGGGGATACCGAAAACTCAAACAAAATTACAGCATAACTATAAAACTGCAATTCTGATAAGTATTATAAGGGAGGGAATCAAGATATTATGAGAATACTTGATAGAGAATTTGACCTGGTCAGAAGACCACAGATATAGTGAAAATTGTGCTGAGAAATCAGGAGGAAGATTAGAAATTAGATAAAAGGGGGAAAGGAAGACTATCCAGGCAGAGAAAACCCTACTGCAGGGGTAGGGAGCGGGAAGAAGGCTAGAACCCAGAATGAGGAGGGCGTTATGCTTAGAGCAATTTAATGCTCCTGATAAAATTCAGCCAGGGCAGCATCTCCTCTGCAATAAGAGGAAATGAAGTCGAAATAAAGCCTGGAAATATCCTGAGGTGGAGAGGAACGGGGACATGGGGTGTCCTTCACCCTCCTCGATGTCAAGCTCCTGATTTAAAGAACCATATTCCCACCTTGCTCTCCGGAAAGAGCACAGGCTCTGAAGGATGATGGGTTTTGATGAATCTGTTCACTTTCTTCAGTGGCAAGAGAAACAGGACGTCATTTGAGTCTACAGAAAGTAAAAGCATCTGGTCCTTTGATCTCCACAGACTCTCATGGGGCAAACTGAAGCGACAGGACATAGGGCTTTTATTGCTCTTAGGAGATCCAATATTGGCTTGAATCATTTCCAGCTACTTTGATTGAGAAAAATCCTTTTTTTTTTTTTCGTAGCCTATTTCTTTCTTTGTTTCTTTTCCTTTTTTAAATAAAGTTATGAACAATTTCCGAAAAGTTCACAATGAAAGGCGAGACTATGGAGGATGACAGTTGACTCTAGCACTTGTGCAAGGTGCTACTTAAGAAACAGAGTTATTTTTAGAAAGCCGAAGGCAGTGTTGGAGGTGAGCTGTCAATGTGGAAAGCTTCTCTCTGGGTTTCAGTGGCTTCCTGTGGGAGAATCTCTAGGGAGCCTTGAAGGCACCTTGGTGGTTGGCTCCCACGCCTGGCCTACCTGTACTCAGGGGAGGTGTTGTCAGCTTGTCCAGTGACTCTTGACCAGTTATGGCCCCAAGCACCCCAAGAAACATCTGAACTATGCAGGGAGCTACAACTATACCTTCTCTCATGAGATCTGAACCCTATTCTTGGGCAGGAACTTTTCACCTCCTTACAAATTCCTCCTTTCCATGCTTTTTTTCTATAACTCGACAATATTTTTCAAATTTCTTTTTGTGTCTTTATAATTGTTCTCCTTATATTTATCAATAATGGTTCTTTATACTAAATTTACATGTTCCAATTACTATGTAATTTTATTTCTCTTGATTGGATTCTGATACAGAGTCATAGAACCAAGATCAGGAAACCAGTCTTGATTAAAGCTAGCGACTGCCAGGCTATTTACAGAGAGATATTATAAAAAAAAAAAAAATCAGAGGATAAAATTAAATCAAGAGGGTGAAGCAAAGTAGACAAAATTGGAGGTGCTTACGATGTACCCCAAGACTGTAGAATGAACAGGAAAAACCCTCCATCAACCCCGGGTGAGTAGAAGACAAGTCTCATCAGATTGGAGATGTATTCCTAGTTATCAAGGATTCTCCCACTGACAATAATTTTAAATGGCATCCATAAATAACACAGCAATTGACAATTGGGAAATAATTATCGGGGGGGGGCGGGGAATTAAATTAATTGATTTGTACTACAATATATATATTAAAAAAAAGCCCACGATACTGTAAAATCGTTAGCAATAGAGAAAATCTAAACCAAGTCAGGAAAGTAATGGTTAAGCAGATAAATCATGGGATTTGTGCTAAGAAGCACGTGTTTTACGTTGTTGTTATGGCAGTTTTAATAATAGTAGAGCAAATAGCTCTTTATAATTCATAGTCAGCATGTCAAAAAGCTGACCAGTGATAGGAAAACTCTGGTCATTTCAGAAACACTAAGGGCAAAATGTCCAGGAAAAGATGGGGCCCCTTACAGAGACATGGAGCCAAAGCTCAGAGCTCAGATCTCAGGTCGTGCAGCACATTAAGGAGGAATGTGACCCCTGAAGACTGGGTAACTTGAGGACATTCAAAATCACAAACAACATCTGCCTCTCCTGAGGAATCCCTATTGCTGGTCTGAATATCAATTGAAGGACAGAAGTATAAAGCTTCCGTCCTGTGGAATTATAAAGTGGCAACTTTCTGAACTTCCTTTGAAATTGAATAAATAAACACTAGCACATCGGACATGCTGAGAAAATAAGGAAATAGATTTTTAATGGATTCTTTCTACCTTGAGTAAAAAGCACTTCTATCTCCTTTTCAAGGCTTTATTTAATTTTTAAAAAAATTTGAAAAGCAATGTGCTTTATTTAGAGTCACCAAAGTTCACAAATATTTTGATGGTGCTTAAAAAATACCAGCTTTTCATGGGTGATTTCTTGGGGTCTTTCATGTGTGTGCCTGATGTATTTAAAGGTTGAAAATGTTCAAAGCTGTGATTTGTGTTAGAAATTGTTTCTCCTAACCGATCTTATTCTAAACCAGTCAAACCCTGACACCAGGGACATCGAGTGATCAAAAATAACCTGGGTGTTGAGTTTCCAGTTAATAACACTACAGGGCATAAGACTTGTCAAAAACTCAACCAGGATGATCCCTTTTACTATTTCTTTGCTTTTTTCCCCCTCTTTTCAATCGACACAGATGTGATGCAAAGAGCACTGAATTAAATGTCATGAGATTTGGGGTCATACCTCATCTCTGTAGTTACCTTGATCCCTAACTTTGGGCCTTGGCTTCTCTAAAAATATAAAAATATGGACAGTGCTGTCATTTTCACATAGTTACAGGTATAAAGGGCATGATAAAAGCATGGGGCTATAGAGATGGAAGATGGTTTCATTTTCCTGAGAGTAAAACAGAAAGGAAGGCATTTATTTAAGAAGATCTCCATTTCTTTGGCCAAAAAAAGAAATCTAAGGTCCATCTTGCATAATTTCATTATACAAGAGAGAAAAGTAATGGGGGGTGAGAGAGAGAGAGAGAGAGAAAGAGAGAGAGAGAGAGAAAGAGAGAGATGCTATTAGTCTGAATAGTTACCACTCCTTCCCCATATTCGGGTCACTAAAAGAGGGTTGACTAGGGGTCCATGACCAGAGTTGCAGGCTGCTTCTTTCACTGGATGACTGGCTTGAACTGTGTGGCAGTTACAGGTGCTACCCTACCTGCCCAGTGCCCGGTATCACTCAGATGTAAGCTGCAATGCATGGGCCCTCCCCTTGAATGTCCTTTCTGTCACCACAGTGGCCAGTCATTATGTTGGCTTGGCCCTACAGTGGCCGGTCTCTGTCCTATCCACTCAGACCAGCACGGCAGCCCCTCATGCCTCCCCCATGCATTCTTTATGGGGGATTCCTCTTGTCATGCCTTGACGCACTCACTGTGTGGTAAACTCTTTATAAAGTTACAAGAAAATATAAATACTTGGAAGAGATAGAGAGGGAAACACTCAGAGAGAAAAACAGAGGGAGCACACAACCCAGAAGCAGCATGCACAAACGACAAGGCCAGGCACAGAAATAAAGAAACTCTGACTCATCATCTCAATAAGCTGTGACAAAGTAAAAAGAGCAGAGCTTTGACTCAGAACACAGTTTCTCTCCTTACCAGCAGCAACCCTTGGAGGAGTTAATTAACTCACGGAGCTGGCTAACTCATCTGTAAAATGGAAATAATAATATATGCTATGGGGTCATTTGGAAGATGAAATAGGATGCTTTGCAAGGCATCTAGAACAGTTCCTGACACTTAGGGAGTGCTAGTAAATGTCAAACCCTTCCCCATAGTTTATTATCCAAAGAAATCTAGTGTCTATGAGCATAAGCAGAAAGGCCCTGTTAAAACGTCAAGTGTAAGCGACTCTATTGTAAGAACATAGTGTTTTAAGAATATAAAAATTATAGTTTCGAGAAATGAAATCTCAGTAATGAGAGAGAAAATACAATACCCAGTGAAGGGACTAGCATGAGTCAAAAGTCTCTGTACAGCATAGAAAAAAAATGGTCAATAATATTGAAATAACTATACGTGGAGTCAGATGGATACCAGATTTACTGTGACAATCATTTTGTAAGGTCTACAAATGTCTAATCACTATGGTATCCACCTGAAACATATACAATAGTGTATGCCAACTGTAATTTAAAAATAAAATTAAAAAAATGAGAAACAAAAATGTACAAAAACAAATCTGTGCGTCTGATAAGGCTAAAAGTCGTGATTTGCCAGGGTACTGAAATGAAGATTTTGTCTGGGTTATCTCGGAGTGGGAAAGGGGGTTGTTTGTGAGGGGAGGGGGTGATCAGGAAGGAGATTGGCTAAGGGATGACACCGCAAAGCTGCAGCAGCTGCCCAGGCTTGGCCAGCACCGCAGAGGACCTGAAAACACAGGAAGAAGACACTGAGAAGGTGGGTTGTCCCGAGTCTAGAAAGCTAGATGGATTAAAAGGTAAATAGCTTCAAGCTCTCTCTCGTCTTGTGTCACAATCACTGTATCTTTGGTGTGTGACCTCTGTGATTAATCTTTAATACTGTCTTGGTGAGTCATGCATGAATTATGCATTTCCTTTTTTTTTTATTCTTACATAATCATTGAAATAAAATTCTCAGGTCTCAAGTTTTACCATCATGTTATATGTCTAAGAATTTATCATTTTTTGTTTTTTTCATTTTTTCCCCATCTCACAGATGTTGGTGTTCAAGAAAGTCTATTTCTAGGACTTGGGAAAGTATGCTTGACAGAATATAATAAATATACAACTATATTTTATTTCCTACTTTTCTCACAAAACTAGGGTCATTAAGATAATTTTTCAATTGCTGTTTTATAAAAACAAAGGCCACCATCTATATCCGCTACATCTCAGGCACTGTATTTAGATTCTGACACACGACCCACTCAGTTCTCTCTCTGCACCCACCCCTGCCCCATCTCCCTCCGTCCCTCCCTCCCTCCCTCTCTCCCTCCCTCTCCCTCACTCCGTCCCTCCCTCCCTCCCTCTCTCCCTCCCTCCCTCTCCCCCTCTTTCTTTCTTTCTTTCTTTCTTTCTTTCTTTCTTTCTTTCTTTCTTTCTTTCTTTCTTTCTTTCTTTCTTTCTTTCTTTTTTTCTCTCTTTCTCTCTTTCTCTCTCTCTCTCTCTCTCTCAGAATACACACACATGAAAAAAGTGAGCAAAAACCACAACTGTAACCCTATTATTTTTGTTTGCAACAATGTGCTCAAGATAAAAACCCTAAAATCTTGTAATGACAGAGACCCATGATTCAGCCACTCCAATACCTAGAACAACCTCATTTATGGGAGCAAATCCGACTCACAGGTTTCTTAAAAGGATTCAAGGAATATATCACTTTAATTAAATGATCAGTAAAATATTATATATTATTATGACTAACTTGCCTTATTTGACCCCAGCCCTTTGCATATGTTACTCCCTTTGTCTAGGATGCTCTTTGCTCACTGCATTCCACCTTGTCTGCTCAAGTCCCTTTTGTCCTTTAACTATTAAACTAGACACTCCCAGGGGCCTATGCCAAGTTCCAAAGACCAAGATGAGTGTGTTTCTTACAAAGGTGTGTGCTGGCCTCTATAGTATTTATACGTGATTATACTTACTAATTTACTTCTACTCCTAACACAGGATAATATCAAGTCTCTAAGTAGAGAGATGGGGTAACATTAGCCAGTCTCTCTACTAGTCAGGACATCTCCTGGCATGTAATATGCATCCAAAACATGTTTGTTGAATGAAAGAATTATAGATATTTGTTTAAAAAATCTTGGCCCTGCCACTTGCTAGTTCTGTTATCTTGGAAAAGTTTTGTTTGTGTTTTTTCGAGTCTCCATGTCACTACTATAAAAAGAAAACAAATAATATTGCTTTAAAAATTATTTTCATAATAAAATGATTCAAAACAATGAGTGAGCAGTATCTGCATGTCTTTGGTGTATATCAGGTCCTTCTCTTGCTCATTGATTTCCTCTCCTTATGGAACAGTGGGGACAAGAACTGGCCTCTCTTAAGTGCCTGACAAGTTTCTGGCACATCGTTAAAGTGGACCCGACACTAGTTCCCTTCCCTGGGATGGAGGGGCAGATCTATTGAATACCTTCTATGTCTTTAACTCAGAAACGGTGAAGGTAAATTGGCCCAAACATTTGTATCAACCTGACCTAAATAAAAGTTGGAAGATGTATTTTACAGCTAAACCTCAGGCATTCTGGCTTTATAAAACTATTTATCTAACTGTAACTAACAGAGAGAGAGAGAGTAGCTCTCTGCTTTGTGACAAAGCCCATTGGAAACGCCCATCTGCTTTGGCCAATGTAGTTTCATTGCTTTCCGAATACGCAAAGCCCGCTTCATACTCTGTCCCGACTGGCAAAGTGTGCGTTGAACTTAATTACAGTACTTGGCCCAAAGCGCAGAATATTTCTCTCGGTTACCTTTTAATTATTTTGCCAGTTACCTTTTAATTATGAGTCTGCACGGGCATACGAAGTGCTGCTCCAACATCTTTGCCCTGTCATATAAGCACTGGATTTCTCCAAGTGTCACAGCTACTCTTCGATTCTGATGTCATGTACCACCTAGAAGCGGCAGAGTGTTGATAAACATCTATCAACAGTCCAGGGAAGTGGGTGGGGAGGGCCGATCTGTAACATTTGATGACTTCTGTGGTATTTATTTTTCCACTGTGGCCAAGTGCAAGTTCCCAAAGTGATACCAACGAATGCAGAGCTGAGGAGAGATGGTCAGTAGGAGCCATACAGATGTGGCGTTCCTGTAGTCCGGATACAGTCACTTATACCGCCTCATGAGCACACGCCATCGTAAAATGTAGTCAAATCAAATAACTAATGATGGGTTTCAAGTGCCTAATCCTTCTGTTGTTAATAGAAATGTTTAACTGTGGGTTTCACAACTGGATCTGCCCTCCACATACTGCTGCCTAGAAGTGTACCCGACAAAGTAGGTCACAGAAAATAGTTAGAGATGGTTTGCTAAGAGCAGTGGTTATATATACACACGCGCGCGCACGTGCACACACACACACACACACAGAGCAAGTTGGTTCTATCCTCCTTCCTATGATATGTAATACAGATTAAATAAGACCAAGTAAAGACCAACAAAAAGGTGAATTTTGAGCTGCTACATTGGAAAAGGGACTGTAATTGTCTAGTTTTTTGAAACAAACAAACCAAAAGAAAAAAACGATTTGACATTGAATGACTAAAGGCAATAGAGTACAATTCACAGAACTTAATAGAAAGATCAGGATTATAAAAGATTATAAAATAAATCTTGAAAAAAGACTTGGATAGACCTGTGCTTTATCTTTACCTGAACATCTGCAAATACTAAAGGTGAGATTATTAAAAATTATGAAAAAAATCACATTGTACATTTTAGGTTGTATTTAAATGTATAGGAATATATTATTCAGGAATACATTAAATTTTGATAAACTGCTTCTAATTTAACAACCTTCTTGTGTATGTAGACAATAGACATTTTACACTATATAAAAACTTCTGAGCGGAAAGAAATTTAAGACATTCATCTAGTTCAACTTTTTGAGTTATCGATATGAAAACCAAGGCCCAGAAAAAGGAAACGCTTTGCCCACACTCACTCAGATGCTCAGAAATAGCATTGCACTCACTGTAATAAGTCTCCTGATTTGCTGGCGTAGAACTGCCCTTTTTACGTACGTATCAACTTCAAGGATCTCTAAGTGGTTTGTCTAAAATGGCGTAGGAGATTACAGCTTGAGTCAAGGTGAATGTTAAAGGCAAGTAGATTCCTTGTGATTGCAAAGTCCTCACATATCCCATATCCCACTGTCTTATGACTTAATGTTACTACTTAGTACATGTATTGATTCAGCCATTGAATGAATATGTATTGTTCACCCATCAGGAGCCAGGAATAGAAGGCTGAACAGAGAGGCAGGACCTGCTCCCATGCCTCGTGGTGCTACATGAGCTTGTAACAGGACAAATGCAGGTGGTTGGCAAGGTCTGGCAAGGCTTCCCCCCATTTTGAGGCCCCCAAAGAGCCTTTTGAGGCTCACCTCTGGTACCAGTCCACGGTCCAGGGCTTGGGAACCTCTGCTATAGTGAATAAGTGAATAAGAGGATGAGCGTGGTGGATGAAATGTGTCCTAAATCTATGATTTGCTTGCAAAATCCTGCTGAAATGTTTAATTTGAATTCCTGTTTCAACTAAAATTGTGGATAACACTCTACTTATTTATTATGCATACTAACAAGCAGATTATTAAGTGGGTGCATAATACATAAGTAGAACATTATCCCAAAGAAATCTTAACGTCCAAGTGGGGTAAAAATTCAGGATCAGAAGTCCCTATCACTGAAAGGCCGGATGTCGATGGAAGAACCAGAGAAAGAGACAATGAGACCGAGACCACCTTTCTACCCCCAAATCAGGGACAGACAGGAACCTCAGAGAGCTGACCATGATTCAGAAAGAACACCCTAAAAGGTGCTGAATATAAAATAACACAATATTTATTTGAGAGAATTTGGACAGCAGGAAAACAAACAAACAAAAACCAGCTTCTAGAAAGGGCAGTGCCAAACCTATATTCGATCCGAATTCCTGTTCTATCTACCTATGGAGAACCTGCAAATATTTGCTAAATGCAATCACTGCATAGAAAATAAACTTTTTAAATAGCTACTCTTCCCTCTTCCCTTAAAAAATGAGATGCCCCTTGTTCATTTCATAGCTTTCTGACCGTGCAAATTGCAACAGGTTCGTGTGTCAAATTCCATAATCCAACAATCACCGTCATTCACCGTATTTGTATATCAACTTTGTTTGGACAGAAACAAGTAGATTTATGAAGGTTGTCACTTTTGTTGTGACCACCCCGCTTTGGTTATTATAAACCCCATATGGCATCACTTAGAACTACAGGAGGGAGAAGTCTTTAATAATAGAAAGAAAAAAAAAAGACCCTTGAAAAGGGAGCCCAGCTCTGATTTTTGACAGCAGGGGCAGCTGATCCCCAGAACACTCAGCTCCATGAGCAAGAATGTGATTAATCAGAAACTCTGCATTTTTAATTTTCAGGGCACCTCCCAATGCACCGTAATGTTAAATTCTCATTTCCCTGGGATGTGTTGCATGGATTAAATATGCAGAAGCCTGAAGTCTTTAGGAAGATTCCCTAAAAGTTTTGAAATGAAAACGGCTCCTGCTATGAAAACATATGCTTTTGGATGAAAGTTTTTCTCCGATTATTTAAAAGTGAATGAAGTGTATGAGTTTACAAGTTTCTTAAAACCGTCAGTCATGCATGCCTTCCTCATACATAAAGTGTAAAGTGTTCTGCTGTTGTTATATGTGTGTGTGTATATATTTAATAAGCTGAAAAGTCCGAATACAGCAATTATTCTATACATATGTGTTATATGTGAGTATATATGTAACGTATGTACATATACTATATATATATTTCATATCTCATTCATGTTTTTATGGAAATGAGTAATATTTCCTGTAAGACTAATAATTTCTTAAATGCAATCAAGCCATTTGAAAGAGATCATCATGGTCCAGCATGCCTCATTTTAGGCCTATGAACAGCACTGTGTCTACAATAATAACCTCATCTTCTGCATCTGTGACTTTCCCTGAGTTCTTGGATTAAGTATCTATATCATCCACCTCATTATATCCCCTGTATGCCTCACTTTTCTATTTGCTTCCTAACTCTACTTGACTATTATAATTTATAATTTATAATTTATATCTTTGCTGTGTCCTCCTAGTTTAAGATGTGAATGTGTCTCTGACGTCAATTAATTTCCCTCCACTGGACTTTGTCTCTCTGTGCATCGATTGATTGACAGACGGATTCAAAGAAAGTGAGCGGATGCCTCAGCATCCATCGCTGGGAAGGGACATGGTTAATGGGGTACTATCCCTCTCCTCAAGTTTCTCCCTGCTGAGTAGAGAAGACCTGCCCGTAAACAGAATTACGCAACTGTGTTATTGGCAATATGATTAGGTTCAAATGCTCCCATCGTGGTAGCACATTTAAGAAAAGTATTTCTTCTCCGGGAAGAAAGAGCAACAAAAAATCTTCATCTGAGAAGGGACATTTAAGCTTAACCCTGAAGACCAAGCACGAACTTTCCAAAAGCGGGATGTTCTGGGTAGAGAGAAGTAAGAACCAAGGTGCCAGGGACGAAATTGTGTGTCTTGTTTCTGGAATAAGAAAATCTATGAGCATCCTTTCGTTTCTCTTATGGGAAAACTAACAAGGAAAGAATCGCACCCTCAGTGAATCGTTGCTGATCCAGAAATATGAACCTGTGAGCTAGACTCGCGAAGGAGAAAGAAGAATGATGCACTTGACAGGAAGCCATGTAAATCCTCTGTGGTGACCATGACAACCACATGTGCCTCCCAACTGGCTTTTAAGTCTCTATCCTCTGTGACACACATGTGTCCCTGGGATGTATTCTGAACCAACTGGCTCACTTTCTTCCAAGTCCTTAGAATCTGTGGCTAATTTCAGAAAAGCCAGTTCACAGTGGCACAATGGGCCGAAATGCTGAAAAGTTGGAATACAGCAATTATATAAAACTCAAAGCACAAATTAAGCTATATTTTATTGGCATTAGTAGTGATTATAACTATTAAAAAAAAAAAGAAAGGCAGAAAGTACCATCCTGTGTCGTGAAGATGAAGATAAGACTGACAAAGAGGAAGAGGGTTAGGATCCCGGCGAATCCTGGGAGAGGTCTGGGTATTGGTCATATTCAATGCCCCGATGGGGACAGAAGTCTCATGGGTGCTCATTTTATAATTCTTAATGAGCAAAACACTTTTGTTGTAAGTGGTTTTCGATATGCTATGCTTCGCGATAAAAATAAAATCTTAAGCATAACATAGCCATGATATCTTCTCTGGCAATAGAATCCTGGGTGCATTTGGCAACTGCCCGTAATATGTGAGCACCAGGAAGTATAGTATGCACAAATATTCATGGTATGTCATCTTCCTGTACCTTCTTGGGATGCTGGCACCCCCAAATGATACTCCCTTTTTCTGATCAAAGCTGTCTTTTAATTCCTTAGCTACTTCTGTGAATATTCTGCATAAATCAGTATAATCCTTGGCCTCCCCAGTCACTTCATGGCTGATCCTGGTGAGGGCTGCTACCCACAGAGGTTAAGTCCAGGAGATGCTATGTACTCTGGAATTTCATCAAAAGGCATATGAACTGTGGAATCAGAACTGGGTATCAATCAAGTCCTACTACCACTTTCCAGGAAGATGACCTTAAAAAAGGAATTTAAATTCTCAAAACTTCAGTATTTTCAGCTATAAAATGGGGATGATAACACCTACTTCACTGTCTTTGTTAGACTTAAACGAAGCAACAGACACAAAGAAAGCTTAGTGTCAGGCTTAAGTAATGCATCTTATTAGTTCCACTTGTATCTGTCGGGGACGTTCAGGGCCTGTAAATGTACTGCCTCTAATGACCCCACCTGTTTCCCCAAGACCCTGTCCTGGACCTCTGCGGAACCCTGATGCCCAGCCCAGCCACCTAGGACCCTTGTGCCATCTCTCTATCATCAGAATCATGGTTGCCTCATTCCCCACATTCCATGTCTTAGTTTCTACCTGCTTCTTCCCAACGTACTCTCCCCATCCCGGAGTGGTATCCTGGTACCAAATGTGACCATCACCTGGATTTACTAAAAGATTTAGATCCTGCTCCTTTGAATCTTTTCAGATCGAAGTCCAGCTGCTATGCTTTATAAAAAAAAATCTAGGTTAGCTCCAGGTCTCACACTGCAAACCTCAACATTGCAATTACCTAGAAGAAGCCGAAATATGTTTTGGTGTGGGGTCCCCTAGGGGCAGATCTTGAGACAAACCTCTTAGAGCACATAGATTATTTGGAATATAACACTAGGAAATCCTGTGAGGGGAGTGGGGAAGTGAAGTTGGGGAAGGAAGAAAGTCTACAGAGGGTTTAGGATCTAGTTAATACCACCTTGGGCACGTGGAGAGCAAGTCTGCTGGAGTGCTCTGGGTATGAGCATAAAACACAATTCAGAATTACCCAAGAAGTGTAACCCATCAGCTCCCTCTTCGTTGCTGGCTGAGGATTTCTTCCAGAGGCATTTGCTCTCTGGAACCTTCAGTTTACCCTGCCATTGGCTAAAAACAGCCAGAGGTATTCTCCAGTAGCAGTTTTCAGAGAGAGGGTAAGAATGAATGCTAAAGGGGCCTGGATAGGACACTCGGTTACACTAGCAGACACCAAGTGCTACGGTCAACTATCATCACCAAGGTTCCAGAATCTCACAAGAAAACCTAAAGATCCGTCACATCTGAAGCCCCCAATGTCTTTCCAGGAAAAGAATGATCACAGTCTCGTGATGGACTTCACTTGTTTCCTAAGCTGTGCTCTGCCAGCGAGATCACACAGCAGAGCACTGAATGTTTAACCGTTAGGAAAGAATCTTAGGCTCGTGACAGCTACACTATTCTGAAGTAAATTCTCCTCATTTATAAAAGAACTGAAAATAAGAAAAAGCAAAATGGATGCCATCCACCCTCCATACAGGTTTATCTTCTGCTTTCTCCCTCTATTTTTCTCACATCACATAG
The DNA here is from genome assembly GCA_004027375.1 of Macroglossus sobrinus. Classification (NCBI taxonomy): domain Eukaryota; kingdom Metazoa; phylum Chordata; class Mammalia; order Chiroptera; family Pteropodidae; genus Macroglossus; species Macroglossus sobrinus. Next base: position 54,808 of record PVKZ01003827.1, read on the forward strand.
AAAAGGGACTTCCACAGTGTGGCTTTTCCAAGCCATAGCCACTTTCACAATCTACTGGTGCCTGACACTTTATATGGATGTTAGGGTAACCTGGAAACACAAGTTCTATAGTATTATCCTTATTGCAAAGAAGACAGAAAATTTCAATGCTTTGCTACATGGTAATTCAATGGTAAAACCAGGATTCAAAAAACAAGTTGGTTAACTTTTTGATGCCTGTCCTTTCCCCACACTGCCTCTGGGGATGGTGTCCACAGCTCACTTTGCCCTAAAGAAATGGACAAGATAATGACCCAGCGTTGCCCGCAGCTGTTCTGTTCTCACCGCATGAGACAGTGGGGACAGCTCTGCACCAGCTTGGCCCAGCCTTTTCGTCCTAGAGACTCAGCCCTAAGGTCAGCAGACAGGTTTCCTCTGCATATGTGCGATGCAGGCTGGTGCCCTTGCCCGGACATGCACACCTCACAAAGAACAGCCCCGGTCACACTCCACACACTCTGCCCAGGGAATGAGGCAGACCTGCTTGGTCACTTCTGGAAGCTTGCAAAGCCCTGGGAGGCCCCTGCCACGGCCACATCACTGGGAGCAGAAGCCTTCCCTGGATCTCTGCAACCTTAGAGTCACTGCTCTTCCACTGAGAACTCTTTCGGTCCTGCTGTGGACAGTGGAGTTTGGAGGAGGACAGCCATTGGAGACAGGCTGGGGCCCCGAGCATGAGCATTCACGGCAAGGCGCCATCTTCCAGCCTCTGGGCTCACAGCTCACTGATGTCAGTTCTTGGTGACTCATGCTGGGCCAGGCCTCCTGAGCTTGTTAGGACCGTGTTCACCCCAGCCCAAAGTGGAACAAAGGAGATGCAGTGTGAGTTTCATGGCTTTTCTCACGGATTTTGACAGCACACAAAATGGGAAGGCACAGGTATTAATTGATGTCATGTTAAAAAATTCAGAATTTTACGCAAAATACCAAGGTTTGGCAGGACAGTCCTGATGAAATGTCTTCATCCAGGCATCACATCCCTCCTGGCTTCAGACCCGGAGGGTCAGGCATTTTCAGTGACTCTTGCTCACCCTTGTCACCAGCTCACTGTCCCCAGAATCACAGAGCCAAGCACTGCATAAGGCTTCCATTCAGTCCTTTAGTCCTGCCCCCTCTGCTCAAACCTCACCTCCATATCTACATGCAACCTGGCCCCAATCACTGCCTTTAGCCTCGTCATACACGAGACCCTGCTGTTGACACCATGACTCGCTCCCTGCAGAAATGGTGCCACCTCCCTCGCTGTCGTCCAGGTCTTTGCTCACACAAGGCTCCCAGCTGGGAATTCTTTCTACCCTCATCTGGCCCATCCTGCAAACATTTCAAATGCTACCTTCTCTAAGAAAGCCTACTAGTGCCCCCTTAAAGAAAATGGCCGCCCCTCTTTCTGACATCCAAAACTATTTTATTTCTATCTCCCTCATGGTATTTTCCTTAGTGGCCTTTGTTATAGTTGACAGTTATTGTTTTTTGTCTCCTATATTAGAATACACATACTGCTGGATGGGGGAGGGGAGGAATCCGAGCTTCCTAAAATGTTATAGTTGAACAGAAGGTTACAGGTCATCTAGTCATGCCCTGTCCTTTAATAGATTAAAAAAAAAAAATGAGAGCAAGAGAGAGGCAGAGAGAGCATGAAATGCAAGTATTTCTGTCCACCGCTCACCATGTCACATGTGTCCTGAATGGGAGAGAGGGCCCTCAACGCACCGTTTTGAATTCCTACAGGGAGAGATAAATAATAGGAACGGACTCTGTTCTGTGCTTACCATCCTATAAACACCTCGCAAACACACAGACACACAATACAAACCAATTTCACTGCAGCATCTATAGTAATAATTTTAAATACCAGAGATCAAAGAATCAATTGAGCACCTAATTGTGCTAGTCACAGTGGCTGGTGAATTAGGTTGATCATCTCATTCACGTCTCATCGAAACCCTGTGAGCGGAGTGATTATTTCTATTTTATGTCCGACTGAACAGAAACTTAGGACGATTAGATAAATGAGCAGAGACTGAGTTATCCATTTCATGAGACTCATCGCTCACTCTTCCATCCACCTCCTTCAGGAAAGCTGGTTAATCTTTGCAGAACTGGACACACAAGGGATGACAAATAAACATGGAAGGTGAACTCCCAGAAATTCGTTGGAATAATAAGCTGAATCAGAGTCATCTGTGGGGTCCAGGTGCACAGTGACCACTTGGAGAATGTCTGCCACAATTTTTCCCTCAAGCTTGAGAGGAGCAACATGCAAATCTGTGGGTCATTCCAACAATATGCAAATGTGGCTATTCCAGGGATGGTCCAGAGATGCTGGATCAAATCAGTAGTTGGTAAAAGGGCAATAGGAAATGTTGAACGAACGAGCATTACTTTGATCATCGTGATCCACGTTAGGTTATCCATGCGTCTCTGTTTTCTTCTTGGGCTTCTCTGGAGTTATTATCCTTAATTGTGAGGTTGGCTGCTATATTTCTTCTTAAGGTGCACAAGTCAATTGTTTCCTAGAGAGACCGTAATCCACTCCCTCTTCTATTCTCCTAGTTCTTGCCGGTTTGGGGAAGTTGCAGCATTGCTATCTGAAGTCAGATGGACATTCCATTCAGGTCGAAGAAGCATCTGCTGAAAAACAAAAGCTTCTGTGCTAAAACAGAGAACTCACTAGACTTAGCGTCAAAACAGAAAGGAGACCACAGTAGAAGCCAGATGACTGGCAGGGTGCTTAAACTTTCTGTGCCTCAGTTTACATGTCTTCAAAACGGGTATTATCATGCTGTCTTTACAGGCTATTTTGAGAGAAGTGTCTTGCACATCATTTAGTGCAATGTTAACTAAATAAAAATAGAAGACGTCACAAATGAAATTTTAAATTTTCTAGTAGCTGCATTAATAAAACTGAAATTAGTTTCAATAACACATTTATTTAGCCCAATGTATCCCTGGCCAAGCTCATGCCCACACAGTCAGTGAGTGATAACTGTCACGACAGCCACATCATGCCTTTTATCTTGAAACGGTGTCCATTGTAAGAGCCTAATTTCAGAGACATAGAAGCGTGAGTCAATATGCATCACAGGACTGATGCAATGTGGGCTGTTTCTCCTTTACTCAGACTCTGATTCTTGGTTCTCAAAATCATTCCCATGTTCTTCCCGAGAGCGTGGGTGGCATGTCTGTCATCTGTGTTTGACGTTTATGCCTCTGTGGCACCTGTAAAAGAGGCTGCTTCTTAGGCGTTGGGATACAGTGCAAATCCCCAGGCCTGGAGTCACGTCCTAGCTCTGAGCCCTTGAGGCAAGTCCCACTTACTAGTGCTAATGTGTAATTATCTAAAACCGTGTGTATAAATCATCTAATTCAATACCTGGCACCTGGTAAGCATGAGCAATTATCAGCTTGTTGAGAAAAAATAATTCATAATGGACGTGAGGACAAGGGGGAGGGGGGTCATCACTCTTTCTAGTCTCCCTTCCCCTTGCCTTGATGTTTCCGACTCTGGGGGAGTTGAAAACAGTTGGCTTCCTGTTCCCAAGGGTACAGGGAATGATAATGAGGTACATTAGTCAGGCCTGAGCAACCCCTACATACACTTCAAACCCCAGCCCACAGGTGACTTATACCTGAAGGAAAAATAAAAGCAGAATGCGATATACCCAGCAGGAGAGTTCCACGCCATCCTGATGAGCCGGGGGGTGTGAGTGAGCGTCCAGCTGGATCCAGGAGCCAAAGAAGACCCCAGGAAACTCCATTGCAGGGTAAAGGAATGCATAAAGGTCACTCTATTGTGGTTAAAAAAAAAAATCCATAGCTTTTCTGATGTAATCCAGTTTAATGAGGTGGAGAAATCCAGAGCGCTTGGAAAATTTAAAGCAATTACAACACAAATGGCTCGGCAGCAAGATGATCTGATTACGGTGCGGCCATAAACAGGATGTCGGGAGAGCAGAACGTTCCCGGCTGGTGTGTCAGAATTTACGGGAGGGTTTTGGAACTGTCGACACCCGATTATCCTCGGAGGATGGTTTACTGCTCCACATGTAGCGTTTCATCTGGGACCGGCCGTTTTTCGTGTCGTTATCTAAGAGGGTGGCAGCTGCTCCCAGGCGTCCTGCAACGTTGCTTTCAGAACTGTGCACAGTTCAGTGGGGGTGCAGGGGTGCGAGGGAGAGAGTAAAATTTGTTTTCCATTGATCCATTGAGCCAGAATTTCTTACAAAAACCCATCTTCAGACGCCTCACCCTTCGCTTGGTTACAGGAAAGCCGTGATTCTATACAGCGAGACTGACCTTGTTAATTGATGCACACGTCTGCATTTTTTCAATATAGGAATGGTCTGTGGGTTCCAGTCCACACACCCAGAATCACCCTGGGATCTGAAACCACCTGTGGCTTCAAACAGACAGGATTCAGGGGCTTCTGGGGTGCACATCATAATCAGTGTCAGCTCCCGTAACTACCTGTCACAGTTCTGACCCTGTTGCCAGCAGCTGGTCACTGGTCACTCCTGAGTATGTATCGAGGACGTACCACTTGCCAGACAGACACTCCTCCAGGTCTGGGGGCTGGAGCGGCATGCCAGGCAGTCGAGGCTCTGGATCTCCTTGGGGCATTCAGGACAGACGAGGCCAAAGGAAGTGAAGAGGGGCGCTGGACCCCGGCCTCCCCTCTGGGACAAAATCGTTTTGCGATGGCCTTTCATCTTACAGACATTTGCTGGACACTGACTCGGAGCAGGGCTCTGTGCAAACGGAAGCTCCAAGGGGCGTGGCAGCTTCCTGGAGGGAGATGCATTTAAAAAATCAAGGCGATGTGTGTGATGTTCGGGAAACAGGATAGTTATCCCATTTCAAAGTACCTCCCAAAAGGAAGAAGGTGCCCTTGCCGGGGAGGATGTGGATGGAACCAAATGACCAAACATCAGGACAGGGACACCAGACTGAGGTGCCTCGATGTGACTGGCAAGCAGAGGCCTTCCCTTGTATTCTCGCCAAAAGATGTTTCATCTGAATGTGTGCATGATATGACAAACAGATGGTGGGACTTTCCCCAAGACGACTTGGTCTGGACTCTTCGCACAATTCAATGGAAGAAAAACAGACGTTACGAAGTGAGGGGACTGTTCCAGAGAAAAAGAGATAATGAGATTTAATCAAATATAACACCTGGGATCTGGGCTGAAAAAAATAAAACAGCTGGAAGACATCTTTGAAAAAAAAAAAACTTGGGAAAATTGAATATGATCTATGTATTAAATGACATTATGAAGTGATTACTGATTTTCTGGGGTCCGACAGTGACACAGCGGTTATGAGGATGTGCTCTCATTCTTAGGAGAGACACACTGAAGTATTTATGGGGGGAAATGTCAAAATGTCCACGAATGCTTCAACTACACACACACACACGTGTGCACACACACAGACGCACACAAAACCCAACAAATTTATCTATTTTTCTCCTTCCATCTCATCTCTCCTCTATCTAAGTGAAAAGATGAAGTTAAATGCTGCAAACTGTTCACGACTGGTAAATCTAAGAGACGGAGCGCGGGTGATCATTGCATTCCTTTTCAAATATCTCTTTATCGTGTTATTTTTCAGTCTCTCTGTCCTCACTCGCTGAGGACTACAGATGGCGGGAGGCACCCCGGGGCCCCGTGAGCCGGCAAACTGGAGGAGGGAAGGCTCAGTTCTCTTTCTCACCGTGCCCAGCGCAGGGCCTGGCAGAGTGGATCCTCAAGGTTGTCCACTGAAAATGTGCTTCACCTTCTCAGATGCCAGTCCTCTGTCTGACACGGGCACCTGCACTGGACTAACCAACACCGGATGCTTTCCGGATGACTCAGATAAACTCAAAAAGAAAGAATCGAAAGTCAAACACAAGACTTCGAAAGGTTTTGTTTAACTGAGAGACAGCGTTGGCCACTAGAACCCCCACGAAGTCCGTGGGGCTACAAGCTCTCTTCCTGGGGTGTCAGGCCTTTATCATATTTCACCCTCGACCAAGGTAGGACGCTCCATTCATCCAGGGCACGCTGACTTATGAATGAAGTAAGCACATGGTTTTTTGTTTTGTTTTGTTTTGTTTGAGCTACGTTTAAAAAGAGATTTTAACTGTGACTTTGGATAAGACAAAAGTATTTTCTAAAATTACCAAAATGGACAAAGTTCTAGGTGGATGTTGCCTTCACAAATTGGAAGGAACGTGTGATATCATTTAGTTCAGCAGTTTTGAGGTAGAGCCCACGGTCCCTCTGAGCTGCATGAGAGGGCGGTGGGCACCCACATGCTTTTCACGCAGCTGAGCTCCCCTCTCATGAGTTTTACACGTTGGGCTTCCATTTTCTTGTGTGGAAGCTGGTTTGATGCCAATACAAAGAGAACGTTTTAAAGCCACCGGCCTGTACCACGGTCTGACCCGCCGACCCAGCCGGAGCGTCCGGGGCAGAGGGCTACAAGGACAACATCTGTTGGAACGTACCCACTTCAGGTGACCAAGCCGCAGCCCGTCATGGGCATGTACATCCAGGTGCTATCAAGTTTTCTAATAATCCAAACCTGCCATCTCGAAGCCATGAAACATCTATCTAAATTTCTTTTATTCTAAGGACAGACTGGGAAAATCTAATCCTTCTCCGTGGCAGTCCCTAAGACCACGAAGGGCAGCTGTCGCTAACAATGAAGGTCGCTAAGTTGGCCTCAGGTTAATATCCAGCCCTCAGTTCTGTCTCTGCCAATACTCGTGTTTATAAATTCTTTCAACAAATGCCAAGGGAGGTGTTTTACTCAGGGCAAACCATTTTCTGTCATCATAGTTCCCAATGCTTTGTCGCTCTACTCCAAATACTCAACTCTCTCTCTCTCTCTGAATATAGGCCAGTTTTATAACTTTTCCCCTAATTTTTGGCATCATGAATGTTACTTATCCCTCGCCATCCCCACCCCCTCCTTACACATCTCCTGTAATCCCCTCCTGATTGGTCTGATAGTCCTCTGAATGCTCAATTTGAACTTTTCTGATAGAGCCAGAAATAGGACACCCCAATTACTAGCTCCTCTCTTCCTTGTTGTCCTTCAGGCTGATGAAATTCTAGGTGTGTGTTGCTTGCGTTGTTTCTGAAGCAGGCACAGAAGGGTCGAAGGCTCCAGAAGTCAGACCTGGGCAGGTGGACAGGACGAGCTTCCTGCCACGAACTGTGACAGCGCCCAGGCGCTTTTCTGCCTGTCGCACAAACCCCTCGTCACACCGCCAACAAGCTGGAAAAACGGGATTTAGGTTCGACGGGGCCGTCACGTCGCAGAATGTCATTTTCAAGATGGAAATTCCTTTCCTTCATCTGAAAACTTGTTATCATACTAGGTGTGATTTATACAGGGGGTTTTAGAAGACAAATAATGGTTTGCAAGCCACCTGTAAAAACATTTTTCCATTTTCAGTCATCACGACAGAATTTCCTAATGAAAAATGTTTTCAATGACAAAGAACTAAAAAATATTTTAGCAAATCAAATGAAAACATCAGTGTGTAAAAGCTGTTAGCAAAACGGCACAAGGATAATTGATTTCCCAGCCTCAGCTGGGTGTCTCCTGGGAGCGTCGGGCTGGGCGCATGCGGCTTTGGAGGTGAGGTTCAGGTGTGCTGCTAGTAAACGGGCACGTTGTCACATGCCCACTATGACCAGGTTAATCCCACAGTTGAGCTCTGAATTGCTGTGACATGCACATTTCAGAATGAGCCCCACCAGGAGTGAGAGTCAGACAGTCAAGCGCTGATGATGAGTGTCATCTGGAAAGAGAGTTGACTGCCAGGCCTCAGCCCCCGCCGATGCCCGTGCTGGCCCCTGGAGTCAGACGAGCACCTGTGACAGGTCCATTTGTTTTCCATTGAGAAAAAATGTTGAAAAACTAAGGAAGAAATTATACACACACTCACACATATATATGTATAGACATACATATGCATACAGCTCTCCACACACACACACACACACACACACACACACACACACACACACACACACACACACACACACACACTCTGACAAAGGGCAGGCTCGACACCCGCTCTCTAGCTCTGCGGAGTTCAGAAAAGCCACAGTACTGCGGTGATAGGTAATATTTTCAAGGTCCGCCTTCCCTAGATGACTGTCTTTGTCCTGTGAATTGATCTGGCTTTCTGAAGGGCTCTGAGGAATTCCTCTGACCTCATGGATGACAGGGAGGCCCCAGACCATTACCTGCCCGCACCACAGTGTGAAGGAGCCTGGTCAGACTCCCGTCTTCCTGGCGCCTGAGAGAGGACATCAGGAGGAAGGCACGCAGGGTCACTGGGCCTTGGAGGGACGGGAGGAGTCATAATGATCAGCCTGATACGCAGCCCCTAGAATGTTTCAAGTTCCCACTTGCAAGGTCATCTGCCCCTCTGTGAGGGCTCACTTTCCTGAAGCTTACCCTTCTGGGCTCAAAGAGAAGTCCTGCTTTTAGTGAGGGCCAGTTTAAGAGAGCTGGGTGAGCAATGAAGACAGCTTGGCAACCAGCAGACGCTCTGTCCTCCCTGGCCTGCCCTTCCCCGGGCCCTCACACCCCACGTCTATGCCCTCATCCTGCACGTCTGTCTTGTCCCTGAGCCTGAGTCCCTGACTTAAACAGCCGCCTCAGATCTCAGTCCCTCTTTCTTTCTGCTGTCTGTCCACTCCTCCCTTCTGTGGCCGAAACACTGAGCCCCTCTGAAATGCGGCCAGATGCTGCCCTCTGCACCCGGCTGGGACTGGGCTTTGTCCTACTCCCTGACCCCTCAGGTTCCAGCTCCCCTGAAAGACCCGCCCATCACCTTGATCTGGCTCTCTTGAATACTGAACGTGCTCTCATCAAAGAACTCCAGGCAGTTCCTCCTTCAGCTGGGGCATCACCCCATCCCCTGGATCCAAGGTTCAAGGCATCAGGTGACCAGCAACCAGTAAGTGCAAGGAAGGCTCAGGGAGAGAGTAAGCAGAAAGCAGCTGATCACGAGACTGGCTTTGTACAAGATGGGAGGCAGCTTCTGCCTGGACCATGGATGCATTTACACCCCCTGCTGTCACAAAGATGGCTTCAGGAGAGGCCGTGCGCTACCGAACATTTGGGGTGAGAAGTTCTGATAGGACTGGTCTAGACACAAACTTTGCATTTGACTTTTATCCCCAGAATTAATCTGTCTGGGCAAAATCGATTTTCTTTGCAGAGCTTTACCTTGATGGAATATGTTCATCAGCAGAGCTTTAAAAACACGAGATTTTACTTCTCTTATCTAATAGCAGAAAACAGCCCAAAGCTCAAGCACAGTGGAATAAATGTTATATTTTATGTTTATCTAAAAAAAATCTGCTTCTCAACCGAACTGTCAAAACTTAGTGAGACAAAATGAAGGCCCCAGTTTTAATACACAACTAAGGGAGACCAATGTGAATTTAAAGAGACGGGACTCCAGTGAGGCAAAAGGCCTGGAAAGTCTTACTGTCAGCTTCTGGGGCCCTGCTCATCGGCCTCGGTCCCAAGGGAGCAGCAGGCAGTAAAGACCTTCAACCCGAGGGCTTTGTGCTGGTAAATTTCTTAGCAAAATGGGCTTTAGAGCTTGATTGTTTCCAGGTCACTGCAACCCGCCAGCAGAGCCGATGGGAATGAGTCTGCTGCCGGAAGCTGGTACCTGATGTGGACAGGCGAGCCCCTTCCCATTCTGGGTCTTCTCTTACCCTCAACGACCCCCAGGTCCCTCCCGGGGTGGGTGCCTGCCCTGAGTCCCCTTTCTGTTCTCTGTGGCCTGGATATGTTACCCAGTGTTTGCTAGGTCCTATTCCTGAGACCTAGAATCTTCTCCATGCTTGTACCTCACCAGTCCCCAGAGAAGCCCCCGCTCTCCTCTCTCTCCCTTTCGTATGCATATTTATACCACGCACACATGCGCACATGCACACGCACGCACACACCTGTCCCAGGTGTTATCTTGGGTACTATTCAAAAGAGACAGACCAACCAGAAACACAGTGCAGGCACCCAGCCATGCACTGCTCACGACACTACCACTTCCCAGAGGTCCTCGGTCCCGGGTCCCGTGTCCTTGGCTCATCCCTGGAACCCACCCTACGTTCAAAGGACACTTAACCTCTGTGCCTCGGACAACTGTCGTCGTGACTCTTGGCCACCACTCAACAGCCAGTCCTAGCACCAAGCCGGTTCCTGCAGCTCACTTCTCACCCCTGCCTGTTCCTGAGGGTCGCTAATGAGATTCCAGGGTGCCCCATGGACGAGCCCACACGCATTACCGCTGCAGCCTCCCATTATTCCACGCCTCCCAAGAGCCTGCTGGGATGTAAGAGAAACATTCTTATCTGTTTTACCGCTGATAAAACCAAGGCCCAGGAACATAGTTCATGAGGCCCGAAGCCTTCTCCTGAGAATAGAGGCCCACAAGCTGGTGTTGGAAAAATAAATCACTTATTTCTTTTTCTTTTTTTTTTTCCCAGAGCCACCTGGATCCTCCAAGTTAGTAGGAATGAAAAGTATTTCCCCAGCAAAACCCAGAGACCACTGATTTCTAAGTATTAACGGCTGGCAGCCATTTTATATGCAAAAACAGTTTAATTTAAGTTGGTTTGTATCTTCTTGCCCATCAACATCAATATTTCTAGGAAATATAAATCCAGATATCGGCACTGACTTGTGCTCATTTCTAATGGCAAGTTGGAGGAAAAATAGCCGAAAAGAGCTCTATTTCATTTTTTAATTATGAAGCAAAAGTGACAGTTCATCTGGAACGTTGTCAAGCCAAGATAAAAACATGATTGAGATTTGGTTAGTTTCTCAAAAACATTTCTGTAGAGGGAGAAAGCTTACTCTGAAATACACAAATGCTGCATTCAAGGCCAAGATTTGTGTAGCAATCTCCCTCAAGTGGATCAGAAAAATCCTATTGTTTGTTTGCGTATGCTTTTCTTTGTTTGCTTCGCTGGGATTTTTCGTGATGCAAAAATAGGATGTAAGCTTCGGTTGTTTCTTCACCAAAGATTTTGGGATGTAAGGATCTAATGTCATACAGAATGATAATGATCATGAAATACAGAAGCAGTCATATTTTATACCTCGTTTTGCTGCTTCGACTCAGCTAAAATTCTCTTAGCCATGGTGCACAACCCAGTCTGTCTATAAGTTCCTGCAAAAGAATAAGGATTGGTTTAAAACAGAGTCTTGCCTGTGTAGGCAAACTGTTCTAGTTTTTGTTTACAAATGAGGCAGGGAAAAGTTCTTGCCTTCAAGAACTTCAGAGCTTGGGAGGAGGAAACACAAACAGCCTGATGGACTGCTGAGCAACGTCGTGAGTGCAGTCAGGGGCATGAGCTGACAGTGCTAAGGGCATCGGGGACAGTGCACACCTGGCTACAGACGCCGGGAGAAGCGCTGGAGGAGGTGAGCCCTGTACCTGCGGGCTTTGCGACTTTCCCTTCATATCTTCATCTGTAAATACAGGTTCCAAAAGATACTATCAAGAGTCGCTTCTAGGTACAAGGTGATGTGACGCAAAGATTGGATCCTGGTGTCACAACAGCCCTATCTGGAAAAAAAATAATAAACCCAGTCCCAGTAGAAGTATGAATGCACTGTTTTTAGATTTTACTTCTTATGAGTTCAGGTAAAAACTGACTAGGCAGGAGAGAGGCAGAGAAAAACTGAAATCTGAAACATCAAAGGAATATAAGAGTTAAATGCATGTGCAGTTTCTCTAATTTCTGCTAATGGAGTAAATGCTTGGTCATTTACCTCACCCCCTCTCTCCAAAAAAAAATGTTCCTTTAAGCTTTGGAGTTAAGTTTATAATTTAGAGTTATGTTTATAAAAAAGGGTCAAGGAGGAAAGCAGAAGTCTTATACTACTAAGGAGGTTTTGCCTGCCCTATAAGAATTGGAATCGGCCCCTTTTAAGAAGCTCTTTTATGAATAGATACATAAATAAAATAAGCCTCAATAATAGGATTTATTTTGTTTCCTAAATACATACGACACAATGCAGTTCCAGAAATGGTACAAGGACCACTGGGTGAGTGACAGGGGTCAGCCAAGGTTCACATTGGGCCACCAGTATCCACAGCATTCTTGTCTACAGGTCAAACATCAGATTTGGTTGTTCTGTAAATAGATTCTGCTGTTTTTTGCAGACAATAATGGCAATACCAAATTCCTTACTTTTAAATCAATTATGTCAAATTTAAAATAACAATTTTTGTTGAACTATAAATCACGCACCATCACATTTACCTATTTAAAACGGACAATTCATACTTTTTTTTACTGATTATAAAATTCACTTATTTAAAGTGTATAATTCAGCAATTTGTAGTATATTCACAGAGGTGTGCAACCATCACCAAAATCAACTTCAGAATATTTTACTCACCAAAGAAACTCTATACCTATTAGCGGTTTCTTTCTCTCCACTCTCTCCCCTCAGCCCATGGCAATCACTAATCTACTTTCTGTCTCAATGGATTTGCCTAGTCTAAACATTTCATATAAATAGAATCACACAATTGGTAGCCGTTTGTAACTAGCTTCTTTCACTTAACATATGTTTTCAAAGTTGATTCAGGTATCACTACTTTATTCCTTTTCTTTGCTGAATAATATTCCGCTGTATGGACATATCACTTTCATTCATCCACTCATCAGTTGATAGATATTTTGTTTGTTTCTACCTTTTGACTATTACAAATAATGCTGCTATGAACACTCAGTTACAAGTTTTAGTATGGACGTATGTCTCCACTTCTCCTGGGTATATAAAAACAAATAAAATTATGGGATTGTAATTTAACTGTGTTTAAAATTTTGAGGAACTGTCAAACTATTTTCCAAAATAGCTGTGCCATGCACATCGCAATCAACAGTGTATGGGAGTTCCAATATCTCTGTATCTCTGCTAACACTTACGATTTTCCCTTTTTGATTATAGCCATCCTAGTAGGTATAAGGTGGTATCTCATGGTGGTACCCTTGATTTCTAAAAGTTTACTCAAACTTTGAACACTAACGGGGTACTTATGAACAGTAGTAATTATCGTTAATGCTCAGTAAGTCGGTGATGAAGGAGAGCAGAGATGGAGCAAGGCTGACTCACGCTGATAATTGTTGAAGCTGGGAAAATAGGCACACTATGTTCTCTGCTTTTTAAAAATGTTTGAAATTTTCTATTTAAAAAAGGGTTTTTTAAGTTTCCTGTAATGTCATGTTAAAAAAAAAAATTGTAGCATCCTGTTTGAAATTCACCTAGATTTGGAGAACTGGGCTTATTTTAAATGGCAGCATCTTCTTTAATCAATTTCTTATCCAACTCAGATTTCATGTTCCTCTATAAAACACTTATCTTTTCTATTTCCAGCAGATGTATCCATTTCTTTAATGAAGAAAATGGGAACAAATTTGAATTAAGTAATTTTCTCTTGCTTCATCAACTTTTGCTAGATTCCCCTCGTCTATCAGTGATTTCAAGCCTCTTATAAAACAGTGCACCATGAATGACATTTAAGAAGTCATTAGCTTTTAAACTCCTGACTGACATCCACCATTAGAAATGCTGTGAACACCGCAACCCAGTACTCACATCGTCTATTAATATGAAAATAATATTCACGCTGCTTTTCTATTCATTCCTTTCCTACTATATCACATTTTGTTATATTTTTCCTTAATTCTGATAATTATTGTAATTACATTACATTAATTCTGATAATCAATGTAATTACATTACATTGATTTTATGACAATGATTGTAAAAATATTGTTTTAGATAAAAAATAATAATCTCTTCTTAAATAATCTAGTAAAGTTTTTTTAAAATCTCTCTATGATTAAATAATTCTTCATTAAATCAGATTAACTACTCTAGTATTTTTTTTTTCATTCACGTTTCTTTTTCCATTAATTTTGATATTGACATTCATCTCTTAATATTCTGGGTTCCATTTGCTTTCGGTCTAACTTATTTCCATGTATGGTACAGCAAGCCAGAATTTGTATAAAATGAACAAAGACTCTTAGAATATTTATCTGATCTAATACAACCTTCCTTGGTTTCAATAAAACACTGTGACCCAGAGTTATCAAATGATTTTCGGAATGAGACGGCCAGCCTTGGGTCTAAATTCCAGGACATCTCATTGCTAGCCAGGGACACAGGCTACTACACCAAGCTTCAATGGATGAATTTACGACAGAGTGCACAATTATCAGACAAAAGCTGTTTCATAAGAAAAAGTTATTATCGATATAGATGTTTCAATTACTATTTCCTGTCCAAAGTCTGTTTGCAACACTAAATTGAAATCAATTAATAAGTAAATCGTGTCCCTGAAGGAGGTATGCTTACGTGAAAAAGCCAAAGAAAAATGAAATGATATATTATTGATCTTAAAAAATTGTTTTTACAATTCTCCACTTAATTCTCTTTAAATGTGAAATGTGTCATTTTCAAACCCATTGGTGCCATTTCCCCCACCGTCCTCGTAATTTTGATTTTCAACTAAATCAGACTGAATTCTAGTAATGCCTTAATGTTTATAGGGCACCTACTACAGGCTCTGTATTATGTTCTCTCAAAAAGATATGTTGAAATCCTAAACCCCAGGACCTCAGAGAGTACCCTAACTTGGAAAGAGACCTCGTATGGAGGTAATCGAGCTAGAATTAGATCAACAGAGTGAGCCCTAATCTAATAGGACTAGTGTCCTTATAACAAGAAAAAAATTGGGAAACAGACACACGCAGGGAGAATGCCATGTGAAGATGAAGACAGAACTATCTGAGTGATGGTTCTACAAGCCAAAGATGGCCGCAAATCACCAGAAGCTAGGCGGGGGCATGAAACAGATTCTTCCTCCTACCCCTCAGAAGCGAACAGCCCTGTCGACACCTACATCTCAAATCCCTAGCCTCGGAGCTGAGACAAACACACTTCTGTGGTTGCAGCTAGGCCGTCTGTGCTGCTTTGTTATAGCAGACCAAGCAAAATATTACAGTGCCTCTGCTGGAGAACTGAGGCATTCCTGAATACATCGATTCTCCCTCACGAGGTACCTCTTGACCCTCAAAACTTCATGGATGAGCTGTGCAGAGCAGTCCCAGGTACTGAGTGCAGTACTGGGGACCTCGGTGTCTCCTGTGCCATCTTTCCAGCCCTGATGACAGACACCCTGCCTCCAACATGCAGCATCCCATCCCCTCGCTCCCAGCCGCCCACCAAACTTCCCTGCCATCAGATACAGGCCATCATCCTTTCATAAACCAGATGAACTTGAGCTGTTTTGCTCTGACTCCTCAAGACTGATTCCACCATCGCGATATTTTCAAAAGTAATCCAAACTGAAAACCCAGATCCTAAAAAGTCATGTGGGCCTTCTCTGAAAGCTGCCACTCTGGAGAGAGTTAACCACACACACACACACACACACACACACACACACACACACACACACACACACACAATATGACACTTGGCACTGTCACTTGGGAATTCGGTCATTTGTTTCTCAGCCTGCGTCTGTCCATCAGGCTGTCTGCATTTTCATATTTGCCTTATATGTTCACGCTTAGCACTTTACAGTGTCCAGGAGATAATTTCCGTTCTAATTATTCATTTCCGCATGCAAGGTCCTTCTGATTCAAGGGAACACCCGCCCATCGATCCTAGTTCTGTTCTCTAAACCACATGGATGGCTTCTAACCTGTTTTCAACACAAAGAGACTTCAAGATAGATAATAACAATGAAACCATCTGGAATGTTCCTTTTTATCTTTAAAGAAACACCCTCAAGTTTACCAGTCAGCCCGGGCATTCAAAATGTTTATGAAAAACGTCTCCCCAAATTGACCATCATCACTGATGACGTTTTACGTGGTGATGTAAAAATCAGTGGTGATTCCTCGTCATCACTATCATTTTTTACTCTGGGCAGCCGAGAACACCCTCCCTTTCCTGCATCCTGTACTTCTATAAATGTAATTTCTTCTGTACGGCTCTCCCACTCAGCTCTATTTGATGCACTCTTTCTAAAAGCGGTTCTTGCGTATTTCCATATGATTTGTGGATGCCAGCATTACAGAGAGGATAGTCCTGCTGCTTCCTATCCAATGTTTCTGCAGGATGACAGCTGGTTTCTGCCTTCGCTGGGTACATGTTTGACCAGCTTTGAATTCACCGGCTTCTAGACACTGAAGAACACTGTCAAATTTCTTTTCCTTGCTTGTACTCAGATTCACATTTACGACATTCCTCTAATTTATGAGAGCGGGATTCAAAACTGTGCAAATGAACTTCAATTTTTATCCTTCTCTCCATAACTATTCTGTTAGATGCTTCCCTGCCTCTTTTTTTTCCATTTTCCAAACATTTAATCTTTTGCATTCATATGGGTCCCTTCTTCATCGCTACGTGTAGTTTCCCACGAGGCAATTACAGACTCCATCGCTGAAAAAGAATATTGATCCTAGGGAGAACACCAATTTCGTTTGGTAGCCAATTGCATAGAAATGTGACTAAATTTCATTCACTTAAGTTTAATCTCTTCGTGTTAGATAAACCTGCTTTTCCTTCCTTAAAAAGAGACCGTATCTACCTGTTAGATGGAGAAGAGACATCAGAAATCACCTATATGGATAAATCCCTCCATCAGAAACTGCTCTCTCCTATCACTAAGACATACGAAACCCATTTAAAGCTTTCTAAGAACCAATATATAGTATTAGAGTTGAGAAGAGTTCATAAAAGTTGCCAGCTGTCTCTAATCAAATTCTACCAAATATGGAGATGTTATAGCAGGAATAATAAGGTTTGTCGAAGTTCATTTTAGCTAAATGCATCCACCCATTCATTCTAACAATGATAAACACACATTTATCACTGTGCCCAAGCTGGGATATAATCAGCCAGACACTGATTATATCCTCAAAAAAAGCCATAGTCAGTTACAGAAGACCAGAGTGTGTCCATTTAAATAAGATGATGCAAAGAAAGCCCTGTATAGACTTGGGCAAGTACCAATGGGAACTCTGAAAGTAGAATAGTAGTTGGATATTTAATCCTGCAGGAAACCATTCCAGGAGTGAGAATAGAAGGAATAAAGTCCCCTGGGCAAGAAAGTGAGAAATTCATGATAGGACTATCGAGTTCTTTCCAATTAGAATGTGATATACATGATGCTGAGAAGTTGGCATACAACGTTGCCGTGTAGCAAGTCACATCTGCACATCAATGTGAAGAGAAGGGACTTTGCCCAGGAGATAGAGTTCTAGTGATGGGCGCTTGAGTTATAAAATGGCATAGCAGAATCATGAGAAATTGCCTGAGCTTATGAGAAATTGCTTGAGTTTATTCTCATAACTGCTCATCAGTTACATCAGAAAAAATACCAAGTTTTTAAGGACTGGTTAGTTGAAAGCACATTGGAATTTTTCATGGATGCCATTATATTAAGTATTATAAGTAATCTAGAGATGGTTTAAAGTATATGGAAGGACGTGCATAGGTTATATGCAACTCCTGTGTCATTTTATACGAGACTAGAGCATCTGTGGATTTGGGAATCCTTGTGGGGGGTGGGGCACTCCTGGAGCCAGCTGCCCCGAACAACTGTATTCTTCTCGATCAATGGTTCGTTTTGTTTGCTGCGCTTTGGTCTGCATTCAAATAAATTGGTCTGTGCTGGGATGTTGGAAGGATTACTGGTGGGGGTATGGGGGGTGCTGAAAAACACGAGACGAGGAGCAGAAGGCAAGGGGATTAGGTCACAAGGCCGACCAAACAGGAATTCACAAATAAATGTGTTCTCTAAATGAATATAGATCGGCTCTAAAGGGAATGATGACAAGGCCAGACAGTCGCTCGCCAATGCTGTCGTGTGTTCTAAGGACACAGAATCCCTGAAACCTGGCTCCGTGCCAGCGTGGGAGACTCAGAACGGCCACGGCTGGCTCCTGGGCACCATCGACTTCCCACCCATCCAGAGACGGGCCGTTACTCACATTTTTATGGACAGCTAATTGCTAAAGTAGCAGCTTGCTGGAAATACAGAAACATTCTTTGAGATGCAAGCTGTGTAATGAGGGAGTTGCTTGACTAAGCAAATTTGGGGTTAATGGAAAACAGACCCTTCTGTCACCACGCGCAGCGTCTGCCCGTGTTACGATTAAATTGTGTGTATTGCTGACTGCCCCACATTTTTGCATCAGAAAAGAGAGCAGAGAGATGACATTTGCAGTCATTTGGCTAAGGGCTATAGCAACCTAATTAGAAATGTTCAGTGCTACAAGTTCACAAAATTGTATTGCGGCAATTGCTCTTAAAAAGTTCGATTCTGAAAATGCAATAAGCAAACGCTAAAACTGGTGGATAACTTAACATGTGTCCTGAGGACAAGGATTAGAAGCAAGAGCACGAAAAGCTCCAGGTCCCCGGGACAGGGAGCATGGAGCCCTGTGATCTTAGGGTCAGCGTCCTGTCAGCGCCTGCCTGGGTCCTGGCTTCTTGAGCCTCATCGGCAGGGAGGCTGCTCTCCTGCCGCAACCCCAAGCATCTCCACGCCCCTCCTGCACTCTCTCCTGGATGGCCGTTCGTGACCTTCAATCAGAGCACATGCAATTAACCTGGAAGGCTCGGTTAACACACTCAAACGCTTGGAATACATTTTTCTTCATTCATTCACTCACTCGACATAAGACTTCGAATGTCTACTCTGTGCCAGGCACGATCGTCTGATAGTCTGAGTTCCTTCTGAGAAAGACCATCGCCAGCCTTATCCCTGTAGTCAGGACAGAGCCCTGAATATTGTCCTGCACGTGGTGGATCCACAGTAACTGCAAACTGATGTTTTCTCTGGACCAGTGGCTCTCAAATGGACTGCACATCAAAATAAACTCAGGGAACTTCTAAAACTTCTCAGATCATTCCCACTGGAATCTCTAGGGGAGAGGCCCAGGCATCTCATGTTTTAAAAGGTACCCAGACGATGGAATGTATAGCTAGGTTTGAGACCCCACCACATGGCATCACTCAAACCTGCGTTTGAGTCACCTGGAGTGTGGGTTAGTTTTGCAAACTCCAAGGTTTCAGTCCCAGAAACTGCTCTCAGCAGGCCTGGGAACACATGACCTATTTCTTTTATAAAGCTGCTTCTGGCGCATGTGGTTCAAAGTATAATTTGAGGAACTGGACCAGTCTTGACTAGGAGATGAAGGATTCAAGGAACTTGGGCCAATCTTTATGCTTTGTGCTATTGTATGTGCGAAGCCCTCAATCTGGACACAGTTATCCATCCTTCGGAACCCGGGGTCCTCTGCAGAAACTTCATCATGTCCTCCCCGCTCCAGGAATAAGTAATTGCTTTCTTTTTATTTATCTCTGACCCCTTAGCTCCTGCTCTGCTTCCTGATATAGAGTCTGTAACTCTGAACACACAGATGATTAAATGACTCGGCTTGGGGTCAGGGTTCCTACTGCCAGCTGCGACTTCGTGGCTCAGGGAAGACAAACTGCTTTTTAACTCTAAATCCCGGTCCTGGCATCTTGTCAAGGAACTGGGGACCAGGGCCTCTAGATACCACGTCCCGGCTTATTATCATGAGAACTAGAGTCCTGGCCTTCACCCTCAGCCTGGTGTCTGGATGTGACTGCCCAGCATCAGACTTCACTAATACAAGCTTCTTCTCTGCATGTCTAGGTCCTTCGTGTGTATCAGCCAGCTTCGCTGCAGTAACAAATGACCCCGACATCCCAGAGGCTCGTGAAAACTAAGTGTGTCTGTCAATCGCGAGCCACGTGGGCTGAGTAGCAGTGTGGCACCGCAGCTGCTCCCAGCTCTAAGACGAAGGAGCACAGATGTTCTCTTGGCAGAAGGAACAAGGGAATCACTGACGGAAAGCATAAAATGTTTCATGAAGATTCTGCTCCTACGCTGCTTAACGTTGCTTGCTCTTAAACTCCATTAGTCAAACCAAATCGTACGGCAAAGCCCGAGGATGAGGCCCATGCAACACGCTCACAGAAGGGCTCACAAGTCACGTGGCCGTGCACAGGGCTGTATAACCCTTACACAGGGGAGGGGTCGCTGTCAAAACCCCACCTGTGAAATTCCCCTCCTCCTCTGCGCTCACACCCATGATGCCGACCACTCTACCTGTCTACACCTTCCAAATTTGGGCTACACTCATTTTAGCTTCTTTGTAGGAATATTTTTCTCTAGTTTTTATTTCTTTCTAGTGTGTCTCCTCAATATATGTTCAGCCATGCGCTAACACAGGGGTTGCCTTGGGCAAAATCCCGCGGGCTGTTTGTTTTTCTACCGTCCACAGCAGTGCTCCGGCAGACTCGGATTATGGGTCTTAGAAACCAAGCCGGGGTTCCCTCCACTGGGTTTCGCATTCCACCCCTGGACGTGCCTCCCTGGGCACTGGCTTAGCCTCGCCACTGACCACAGCCTGCAGTACTGGCCACTCTCATGTTGCAGGACTGAGCTGCTGCGCACCTGTTGGGCCATCGGTGGTGGGGTCTCTGGGACAGCAGTGAGCAGCTGGGCCCCAGCCAGCTTCCATCACTGAGAGGGCCAGGCTCTCTGGGAGGAGAAAGGGCATGCCAGGATCTGGGTGTCTCTGAGACAGCAGTAAGGAGTGAGGGGACACCACCCGCCATTATAGTGGACACCTTCTCTGCTACAGTCACACCTCCTTTGAATAACGCATGACCCAATGCATGCTCACCACGCCAGATGACTCTGGACCACCCCAGGCAAATGGGTCCAGGAGAAGAATGAGTTTTCTCTCTTGTCCGTGTTGTTACATCAGGACCCACATAACACTCAGTTTGGCCCGCTGGCCCTCAAAGCATAACATGTTCACCCTCTGCTCCTTTAGAGAAAAACTTTGCCAATCACTGCCCTGAAGCATAGAATTTCCTTTAACATGCGAGCTTCAAACCTGTGGCTGAAAATGGCCCCTAAGACCCATCATGCTTCAGTGCTCTACCTGGTCCAAGTGTCATAAAACACGCAGGAAACGAATTCCATCCTGGATTGCCAGCCTTTTTTTTTTTTTTTTTTCTCATTTTAAACATGTCCCACGAGAACAACTCCAGGCCCGTGGAGTCTGCTACTTTGTTTTTCTAAGTACTGATTGAGACACAGGGTAGAAAAGGAAGTGGTAAAGAAACAATAGAGATTTCATTTGTGGTTATTAATATTTGCAAAAGCAGCATCCCCTGGATTTGTTTAGGACCAATGATGATGTAGCCATTCCTCAGAGTGAATAATCGCGTCCACCTGGCCAGGTGCTCTTGATTTGCACCCTTACCTGGCCAGTGCCTTTGCCATCAGTGCTTTAGATTCGTCCTCTGTCCTGGTAAAAACCATGTGACCGGGGTCTTCTTCTGTCCTTCCTTTCTGAAGGAGAGAATGGGTTTACAAGGCTTCGAGGAGCTACTGCCACTTAATTGTTAGGTGACTTTGGCAGTTTACTTAACCTCTATGGGCCTTGGTTTTCTTGTCTAGTGCTTATTATACTGATTGGGTCTAATAATAATGTTTATCTTGCAGTCCTATAAAAGCATTCGCCTCTCTCTCCTTCTGCTATCCTGTGCTAGAGCCAAGAGCCTCTCAGAAGACCAAGGGCGGCTCACAGTTCAGCAAGATAAAGAAGATGCTTTTGAAAATAACTGTAAGGTAGTAGATGAGACACGAGAAAGTACAGATAATACATCATTACGATTCAGGGCAAGGAGTCGCATTTTCGCCTGTTCTAGATACCAAGGCTGACATCTTGCACTCTCCCATCGAGACAAGAATGCACAGGCAGAGTTGGTGATAAAAGGAACTTCATACGAAATGAAAAACGGAAATGAAGACCATAGAATTTCAAAGTTGAGCACCAAAGATCACCTGTTTCATAGAGGAAGAAGCCAGAGCCCTGACAAAGGAAAGAATCGGCCAAATCAATCACCGGTGGAGAAGGCGCCAGATGGACGGACCATCACTGGCTAGTTACATATATTAATAAATATTTAACAACAACTGTAGATCATCAAATGACATTGTATAGTTATTAATACACAGGTATTTAGCTAAACACTAATATGGAAACTTTAGAGGAAATATGTATATTTAAGAAAGACATCAGTCATACTCTACTCGCCTCGCTATAGGGCAAATCACTGTGTAAGCTCATCAGCTCAATCCAGATTAGAGGTATGCATGCTTCCATATGTGAGTGTGTGTGTGTGTGTGTGTGTGTGTGTGTGTGTGTGTGTGTGTACGTACACTTATTGTTGACAAATCAATGACAGCTAAAAATAGAAGAAAGCGACCTGTGTCAGAAGACCTGAGTTTGGCTCCTTCCTGGAACCACTTCTGGCTCATGCCCTCGTGGACGAGTCTCTCAACCTTCTCCAGCCTAGACTTCCAAACCCACCCAGATAAGCTCCACCTCACCCATTTCACTGAGTGTTTGTAAGGATGAAAAAACAGAGAGGCCAATGTTTGTTGTCATCCAACATATACACACATTTAAGCAAGCTAGGATGCATAAACAAACGAATGAATGAACAAATTGCATCTCTTCTCTGTTGCTGCCTGTTTGTGAAAGAGAACCTGTATATGGTCCAGGACATCACAGCACGTGAATGGCAGTCACTGGCAGGGCGATTCCCGCCCTGAGCAGTTGACCTGATGTAGGAAAATGCTTAATATAATCTTAAAACGAGTGACAAGTGCTGACAAATGATCAGATTAAACTGCTTAAGAAGAATGAATTTTTAAATGCTTTTCATAATTAAAACACACACACACACACACACACACACACACACACACACACACACACACACACACCAGTTTAGTTCCACCTTTGCATCAAGGAGAAATTTCAAAAGCTCCACCTGAATGCTGATTAAGGAAATGCTTGGGTAGCTGAGTAGCCAGTTGGAGAGCAGCAAGTCTGTGCACTATTTCTTTTGTCTAATAAATAAAAGGTAGTCTTTACACATAAGACTATTGGTTATAATTCTTTCTACTAGAAATATTATTTTCAATGGACCAAGAAAAGGCCCCAATAGGATTTTTCAGATTGTCCAAAAAATGCTATTTCTATAAAAGTTTTAGGATACCTCCTCCTTCTAAGCCAAGGAAATATCACATTCCCTTTGTGCCTTTTGTCTGAGTGATGTTTCTACAGTGGCTTTCGGTCCTTTTCTATGGATCCACTAGTTCTTAGAACTAGAAACTTAATTCATTAACCAACAAATGAGTCAATGAAGTCACTGCTTGTGACTATTGGCCCAAGTCGCTTGTGTGATCTGTCATGATAGATTTGGGTGGAGGGTGGAGGGGACTCTATTATAGAGAGGATGGAGTAATGCCAGAGATAGGAGTCATTCTGTCTTTCGTACACCAATGTCGATCTTCACTCAATTGGATAGGGACCACTTGCTACCTGTGATGACAGTGTGTCAGGGGAAGTAAGCCGTTGGGGTGGAGAGCTTATGTACTATTGTTCTCCCACCTGCTCTGGAGACCACTGAGCCTGAGGTCATCACCTGGCTGCCTTATGACACGAGAGAAGGGGGAACCATTCACTGATCTCCCAGCACACTGCCATTTGTGTTTCAGCATGTATATGGCAGGACAAACTCCAAAATTTATGTTTCCTTATTACTAATCTAGAGCGTGATAGTCTTTACTTTTTCCACGTGATTCTTGGGGATTCAGTGTCTCAGCCTTCTGCAGTGGACAACATAGCTTGATACAAATCCAGCACTTGAGTTCAAAGTAGAAATTTAATTCAATAAATATTCTTAAATATTCGCTGTAGACTTTGGTTTATGCTACATCTTGGGCTTTCGAACTTACGGAAAATGAATTTTTTATGGAGGTTCGCTTTCATTTCTGAGCCCGTTTCCTCTTCAGTGTAATAAAATCAACAACACATCTCACCTCGTTTAATTGTTGTGAAGTATAATAATAATATATGTCATAGATACCCATTTGGCAAATTTCATCGTATAAGTACCTGATAAATATTAGCTACTAGTATTACTAGTGGTAATCTTAACAATATTATAGTGATGGCCAATAATATTTTGGTTTCATGGAAAAATTTACTAAAAATAATATTTCAAAAAGTGTGTAAGTAAAAGATACACAATTCTCACCTCTCATAAAGGGAGTTATTTTGAGGCCCTCACTGGACTTGAAGTAAGAACCCCAGGGAGCAGTGCTGGGCACTTCTCTGGTACTTAGTAAGTATGAGCAGATGGATTATTCAAAAAGAAAGCAAGATTAGATGAAGAAATTACTTTGCCAGTTAATAAGTACGTGACATTGAGTCACTTAAGTCCCGCATTCCTTTATTGATTCTTAAAAAATGTATTATCTCCCCAAACAATTCTATATTACTCTCCTATAACTGCTGCAGCAAATGACCACACACTTAGTGGCTTAAAACAACACAAATATATTCTCTCACAGTTCTGGAAGCCAGAAGACTCAAATCAAGGTGTCAGGAGGGCTGCGTTCCTTCTGGGGTCTCTCGAGGAGAGACCTTCTCTTTTCAAGTTTCTCAAGGTCGCCAGCATCACCATCCTCAAGGGCCCTTCCTGTATCTTCCAAGAGCTTCCTTCCAACCTCTGATTTCACTGCCACATCCTTTTTCCTCTGGACTCCGACTATCTCACCTCCCTCATAAAATCTCTCGTCATCGTGTCAAAAATCTAAGATAACTTCCTCATCTCAAGCCCCTTCATCACACCTGCAAAGTCTCTCTCTCTCTTTTTTTTTTTTTTTCCACAAAAGGCAGCACGGTCACAGGTTACAGGGACTAGGACACAGAGATCTGTGTGGGTCCATCATCCTTCCTGCCGGAGTCGCCCCCCGTCAGAATTCTGTGGGGGTCATACAAATATCAGGGGCGATGGTAATTGGTTAATTTTTTATTTTCATGCCTACAACCAGAATGGATAAAAGACAAAGTTTTCTTAATGTTTCTCCAACTCACCTAAGTCTAAAATCACCTGACGACTTGGTTCTATAATCATCGCGTTAGGTCCCGGGGGTGCCACCTCCTTCTTCCCGTGACACGTGGACATGGGACAGGGAGAACAGAGGGAAGAATGGTCTTCTCTCCTCACAGTTTCTTATTTACAGCATCCACCTTGTTTGTTATTTCCGACTGTCTTGCCCATTACTCATCTAATGGATGCAAAGTGTCGCAACAGGAAGACATGGAACCTGCTCAAACGTACAAGCTGAGTTCAGTGGTCTCTAGATGACCTTCAATGTCTTGGATCCCAATTCTCCTCTCAGGCTCTCTTCACTGTGCTCACCTGTCATGACGGTGTCAGGTGTAAAGTTAGATATCAATTCTTCCATTTGATTCCTGCAATTTTTGTATCTACTAGAGTTGTGATGAGACAAAACATTTCCCCTGAACAAAGATCTGAAGGGTTCTTCCATTTGTCTACAATCATTCAGAGACCTCACAGAGCTATCTGTGCCAGTCTGAAGACTCCACTGTCTGATTTCCATGAACTCCCTAGAGATCCAGTTTGGTTGTCATAAGTACAGAAATCAAGATCATATGAAGAGGCTTTCATTCTAGCTGACAAAATTCAAGTCACTTGCGGGGCTAAATAATTATAAAATCATTGACTATAGACCCAAAGTTTTTTTTTGTTTTGTTTTTTTTAATGATGCTTGTTATGGGTTGAACTGTGTCTCCAAAAATATACATTGAAGTCCTGACCCTCAGTATGTCAGAATGCCACCGGAGCAATGGGGTTGTTACTGATGTCATTAGTTAAGACGAGGTCATTTGGGTGGGCCCTACTCCGATATGGCTGGTGTCCTTAAAAGATAAATTTGGACACAGGAACAGATAATGGGAACACAAACAGCGAGAAGAAGGCCAATTCACAGCAGAGACAAGGACTGGAGTGAAACACCTTCAAGAAGGGCCTGCCAGCACCAGAACTCAGAAGGAGCATCGTCCTAGGAGCCCCTGGGGAGCTCAGCCAGCACCGTGATTTCTGACCACCAGTCCCCTGGGACTGTGAGATGGCACGTTTCTACTGCTCGAGAACACGTAATCTGGCGTGCTTTGTGTGGCACCCCAAGGGACCTAATTCGATGATTAATCGAACTGGTGATTTTCAAAACGAAACTGAACAAATGTTCCTTCTGTGTATTGAAAATAATAATAAGAATGGTGACGGTGAAGTAATAGTAGTATTAGTAGTAACAGCTGTAATGACCACCATTTATGAAATTCTTGTTTGTGCCAGGTGCTGCCTAGATGCTTTAATACATCTTTATTACTAAAAAAAGAAAAAAAGAAAGAAACCTGAGTCATATGTTAAGGAGATCTTGCAAAATTACAAAGTTGTTGAGTGCTAGAGCAGGATTTTAGCCCAAAGCTTTCTTTTTTGACGAGCCCATTCAATGTTTGTGACTTATTTCAAAGGCATTTTAACATTGTGTGTGTGTGTGTATATATATATACACACACACATACATACATATATATATACACATGCATACATATATATATGTATATATATATAATGTGTATAGATATACTATGTATACATTATGTGTACACACACACACACACACACACACACATACATTTCAATTTTATCACAGTTTTTACCTGTGAACAAAGTAAAAATTATAATCTTTTAACTTAGTGAGCCATTAGAGGGAATAAGTTAACTTTTTAGGACAAGCAAGCATTTGAAAAACCACGTCGATCTGCATATATTGTATCATTATATCCTCATCAGTGATATCTCATGAAATAGGTATTTAAATCTTTACCTTTCAGGAGACAACTTGGGTTCCACGGGACCTAAACTGCTATTTCCTTAACTGTAAAGCGAATAGCATTTGGTTCCTGCACTGCCATTAAGCCGTGCCTCATTTTAGCGGGAAGAACACTAAAGCATGAAGATTCGTGTTACAGAATTCTGGCTCTTGAGTTGGCTGCACATAAACCTATCAAATCTCTATTTCCTAAACGATGAAGTGGTGACAATAGCCATTTCTCTGCATACCCTACAGAACCGTTACGAGATTTCAATGCAGTAACGTTTGGGAACTTGTTACACACTCTATAACATGTATCCATTTAAGGTAATTTTATTTAGAATGAAAACATAAAAAAAAAAAAAAGAAAGAAAGAAAGGGAGAGGAATTCTCAGTGGCACTTTGTGAGTTCCAGGGGACATCACAGACATGATCTCATTTAGTTTTCACAACAAGCGTCTCTCAGTTTTTCTCTCCAGGAAAGCAGAACCCCAGGGGACTCCAATGCCTGGACCCACATCACATGGCAAATAAGTAAGTGGAAAACAGAGGATTGGGGGGGATGTAGTGATGAGAAAAGACAGCTGCCATCCTTTGCCCTTACAGAGTGTACAGCCTAATTGGATAGAGAGCCATAAATCACAAAATCAAAGACAAAATTAAATGGCAAGAAAGGCCATAAAAGGGAAGCACACAATCTTTTATTCTTTGGAAATCTAAACCCACCTTCACACTCACGGTCTGGATGGGACAACTGAGAACACACTCACCATTCAAAACCTATCCTCAGCTCATATGTCCAACAAAAAGAGTGTTTACTTTCACCTTTTTGGATGAAAATGGCCTTGAAATTCCAAAGCCTATTCTAATATTGTGTGCTTATCTGGGTTACACTTTCTGTTGTTTTGGGTGAGCTCATGGTTTTGTAAGTATGTCAAAAAAAAATTCTGCCTCTGGGATGAAGCGTTTGGAGGTCATCCTCTTCCTTCTCAGCCAAGGGTCTCGTTGGTTCTTTGGCATTTGCGTTCACCACTCTGAGTCTACCACTTGATGCCTGGCCCTTCTCTGTGATGAACTGAATCTCCCATTAACACCTCATTACCTCTCTTAAAGAAGAAGCACCTGAGACATTTTGATGAAGTTCTTTGATAATCCAGGGCCTCCAAGTAGTCAATGACAAGGGCTCGATAGGGTATGAGCAATTAGGGACCAATCAGTAGTAATTTCCTTATTATGAGAAAGACAGAAATAAGAGCCTCTGTCATTGGAAGAAAGAAGTGGGACATGAACTTGTTAATAACGTTGAGAAGATAGTGATTATAATAATAATAATAAAAGTGATGACAACGTCCACAACACAACTTTGGTTTAGAGCCTGCTCTAAATCCCATGTTTCTCATGCATAATCTTGAATCCTCACAACAGCCGATAGGATAGTACACTCAGTTTAGAGATAAGAAAAATGAAGACCAAGGCCACAGACAACACAAAAGACAATACTGGAGTTTAAAGTCTTCCCAGGTTCAGTTCTGCCAGCGCACTGCTGTAAGTTGTGAGGCCACGTCTCGACTGCAGCTTGTGTGTCTGGATCCCATCACACTGTCCATTTCATGTTGTTCTTACCCCTCCAGGTCTAGATCCTATCCCTATCCCTGTCCCTCCAACCATCCCACAGAGAGAGACCATCTGGAAATACCCGCCTTGGTCCTTCCCTGACTTCAAGCACCCCTCATTTCTAGAGACTCATGGGACCAGCACCATGTGATGGCCCTCTGTACACAGCAGACTGGACCCCAGAGAATGGTGCCAGTTGGGATACAGATTGAGTTGAACATACTCCTCTGGAAAATATATTTTCAATTACAGAGTTTACCTTTTGCGTAAAATCAGTTCTCTCTGATTCAATCTCCCAATATGGGCTTCCTTCCTTTTTCTACTTAGTACATCCTGCTAAGGCCCCAACATAACTTGTGACCATTTTTTACTGCAAGTGAAAAATGATACAGTAAGGGATAGGAGAACTGTCACCAACTTGTCTTTTTAATTGTTGCAGGATCACAGGTCTTTATCCTTTCAGTTTTTTAACACAATGTGATAAATTAAGAAGAATACACATAGTCTCCCAAGAAGTGGGGAAAGTACTCATTATTACAAGTGCTCTAAAACCATTGAAACATGGCTTCCCAATAAAAGATATAATGGAAACATGGCTTGGGCCAGAGATTTAAGTTGTGCTTCCCATTTCTCTGATGAACTGAAGAAAATCAACACAATGGGTGCTTCCTCTGCAGAGATCGCAAAGTGCCTGGGCATCGGTACTCAATGCAGAAAGACAGAGTTGAAGAGGTAGATTAAGGTAGTCAGGCGGATTAATCCTACTCATTAAAAAATGGTTCAATAAATTGCAGGATACTAATTTTCTAAGCAGCCACTCCTCCTCCCTTCAGGAGAAGCAAGGAGTCTGAACTCCCTGTGTATATGCCAAGACTGGAAAATAGGAAGAGGAAATGGATTTTCATCCCAAGATCCTCAGCATGCTTTTGCCTTAGTTTTCAGCAAAGTCTATTTTTCAGCCAAATTGTGTTCGTTTATATTCGCCTTGGGGACCAGGACCACTTGGGCTTTATGAGATCACCACTCTGATACATGTCTCTGATTCTCATGTACCCTGCTGGGCCCAGAAATGGGAGCATCGGTCCACTAAGCATTATATACCTAAGAGAAAAGGAAGGAAGGAGAAAAAGGTTAAAAGAGAGTTTATCAGAAATTTTCTCTTCCATAGAATGTCAGGAGAACTTGAACATAATATACTCCTTACCATTGAGTAGATTTATCTGCTCCCGACAAACTCCATACAACATAGTGTTTGAATGATGACTGGTGGGTTATTGACACAAAGATTCTGGCCCAAATGAGAAGCAACTACTAGATAATAGGAAAATATAAATTACGAGTCAAAGTACCTGGATCTAGGGTTATCCTGACATTTATATGGCTCTGGGAAAATTAGTTAATGATTCTGAGTCTCATGTTCTTCGCTGGTAAATTAAAGTCACACTTCCCTTAACTAATTCCTATGGTTGTTTTTCAAGTGGCCCAATCTAGTGAATAATATATCTTATAAATAGTAATTGTTTGGCTAGCATCTCCTTATTAGTGGTACCATACGATTTGGAGTGATGTTCTTTCTTCATTGGCCTCTCTTTGGGGACCAGTGAGGAGGCATAGATAGCCATGAATTCAGACTAGAGAAATACAACCTCTCTGAAATGAGTGCCTCTGAAATCCACTGTGTGTGCATCATAGCTGTAGAGGCAGCAGGGGGTGGGAGAGGCTCAGGAGAAGAGATATCTTTGTCCCTCCTCAGACTCACAGATCCTTTTTCTTCTTTCTTTTGCTTAGCAATCACCTCATGCTGTGCTAGATAGAAAGTTACCTCCAATCTGGCTTGTAAGACTCTTCCCAATTTTCCTTCTTTCTTCCCTCTCTATGATGACATGCTAAGCACCGAGTGTTGACCTGGCATGGCTCAATATGGAGCTCTATGCCCACTTAAAGCTTAGTTTTACTTTACATATTCTATTTATGATTTAATGGTTTGATTATAAATCATTAATTGACAATTTTTTTTATCAACTCTTGACAGTCTTAGAAATTAGAACGAGTCACGTCTGTTCTGTAGCCAAAGTCTCTCCATAAGCAGGAGAGATGGCTGTGCTCACAACATCTATCTCCCATGAGTCTAATAATCTGGCGAACTCACAAAGGTTTCATTCAGGTTCTAGAATAGGGCCAAATGCTTTCCCCTATACAACATTCTTCAGGTGACATATTAAAAATTCTTCATTTCTATCATTCCAACTGCCCCAGCCTTGCTTCCTTATTATCTATCATGCAGCTAACAAATTTGAGAAGAAGCATACAAGATATTAAAGCTTTTGTTTTACTGTTTTAGGATCAGGCTCATCCTTTATAACGTAATTGTTATATCTCATGGTTGATAATAATTTTATTAGAAAGAGGGACAGTCTATTTGAGAAACAGCTTAAAGACAACTACAGTAATAAATACTTTATTCATATTTTATATATTTCTAAAGTTAAATTTTAAGGCAGATTAGTGAGTAGAAATAACACCGGCTTGATGCAGAAGATCTTAATTCTCTTCTTGACATCGCTAATTATTACCTTTTCAGCATAAAACAGGATATTTATAACTGTCTTATCTTCAGTGGCTGATGATGCTTATTAAATTAGGTATTACATAATAAAGTGCTTCATAAACTTTAAAATATTATGCAAATATAAAAACTATTATTCATAAAGAGCTCATGATACTGTGGGATTGGTTTTCTCCCCTGCCCTAGTCAAGAAAATATTTTAGGACCGCAAATTTAACATCTATAAAAAGATACTTGTAAAAAGTGAAACTAAAGACCCTTCTAATTCTAACATTAGATTATCCTAAGTGGGTTGGACATCTCATCCAAGATATTTTAAAGGAATATAGCGCTTTCCTAATCAAAGAACTTTTTGAAAGAGAACACTCTGAACCTTCCTTATGAGTCATTTCACAGTTGGGGGACACTTTCTAATTTTATTTTCAAGCAGCACCAATCAATCACTGAAGGAAGGGAAATAACCTGAGTTGGAAATTCTAAAAAGCCTTAGCAATTCAGCCTAGCAGAAAAATGTCTGTGGTTTAAGAAAATCACTCATTTCCATAAAATCTGGACGTTCAAACTGTCCACTAGTTGATAGCATTTACAAATGGGCACATGTAGCTGAATAATTTGCCAGGAAAGCATATAAATGGGATATTAGGACCGCTTCCTTTAAGCAATCATTATCAGTGCTGGCTGCAGAAGAAATGGCCTCATCCTCATCCTAAAGCAGCTTTAAAGAAGCCATAAGATGCCCAAAAACACATTTTAACTACAACTTCTCCTCTGATTTTAAAGATAATAAATAAATGAGAGCTAGAGAGGTGAAGTGATTTAACCAAGGTCATATGGCCATTTGGAAAAAGAAACAAAATTAGATATAGGTTATTCCTCCAACTCTAGTATTATTTTCCTATATAATACGTTTAATAGGAAGCTGCGTTCCTGAAAGAGTCATATTTTTTATACATCAGGAATTGAGCAGTGGTTAGCGCAGCCCCTTAGTGCATACTAAGTAGTATTTTTTGAAAAGTGTGATTTCTATTAAAAACATCGATGTCATCTCCTCTTTTTATATTAATTTAAGGATAGATATACATTACAATCAGTTGATTGATAGATCATTGTATTTACAGCAGAATTAAAGAGAGCTATTGTCTTTTAGGCTCTGGGCAACCAGCAGAGGACTTAGGCTCCACCACCAGTTCTCATATCTATTCACCTATGCTTGATATGGAAAGTTCAAATATTAGAGGGGACTCTAGAACTTTCTATTAGTTTTCTCATTCACGAGTTCCTAACAAGTTCTTCGAATCCTATAATTATATTGACACAGTTGTCTCTGACCTCAAGGGCCCTTGAGAGTCCCAATTTGGGACATTGCTCAATCCCCAAGGTTCTTCGACAGCCATATCGCAATGATCATTTCCACTCAAGCCCTCCCATAGGTTTCTTTTTCTCCCAGAATATCAAGCTGAGAAATGAAGGGATGACACCCCACCAAGGGGCATCAATCTGATTAAACCAAAGGATGCTTTGTTAGTTTTGGGGGGCGGTGGGCTTTTGGACACCACTTTTAGAAAGCAAATGTCTACCAGATAAATCACACTTCCTCCCTAATGTGTTACTGGGCAAAGAAATATGTAAGTACCTAGAAGAGCTTCCTATCAGCGGGCACTTCCCAGTTGTAATCATTTTGGCCGACTTGATATTCCAGAAAACCTGTGTAACCTTGTTGAGAAGGGATGCATAGAACCCATTTTGGTATTAGACATAATGAAAAGTTTCATCTTATAGAACCATTAATGAGCCAAGAGAATTCCTGCTCAAAATTATCCCAATGGACCTCTAGAAGGCTACCGGATACCCAAAGAAAGGCCTACATAGATCAATGGACTACACTCAGAATAGAAGAAAAAATGAGTACCGGGAAGAAACTGAGATATTCAGGTTTTATTCATTTTTAATTAGACTACACACCTCCAGGTGAAACACATTTTCTTGGTTACAGTTTCTGGGGGGTGTTAATGCATTCTTAACTCACGATGAGTCAAGAGTATATTTCAGAGAAATGTTGAAATTCTCCCCAGTGAAAGTTGAAAACTTAAGAGAACCCTGTGGTTTGAACAGTCTCCTTTTAGAACCCCCGCCTCTAACCATATGGGTTGCTGAGTAATATATATTTTTAGGAAGATAGCACATACCGTATACCATCACAATTCCAGTAGAAAAGAAGTAACTAGCTCTTTGCAGTCATATATCAACAGTAATTAAAAAGCCCTGTGCTCCAGCTCTGAGGGGGTGGTTCTGTGACCCCGAGAAGTCCCGGACATTTTTGGTGTTCAGTTTCTGCCTGTCAGTTGAAGAAGCTGAACTAGATTTGTTTGGACATCTTAGGGAATCTCCAATCCCTTTCTAAATGTAAAGTTCTAAGAATCATAGGCCTCTATAACATATCATCTAGGTTTGTTTATTTCTGACATAACAACCAATGCTTTCTGAAGCAGAGAATTCTCTGACAGATTTTACCAGTTCTATTTGCTCCAGTTGATTTTATTTCATGTGTTTATTTACTCACTTCTTCAATCATTCAACAGAGTTTTGTTAAATGTGTACTTTGTGCCAGGCACAGAGCCAGAGACTGCAGATAGAGGAATTATAAAGACACAGGATCTGTCTTCAAAGCACTTAGGAGTAGTAGTTAAACACTCAAAAAAAAAAATTGGTGATTGTCACTGGCTGTGGTTTAACCGTTGTGGAAGAGAGGCTCTGGTACAAGGACACACGTGGGAGACACACTTACAGCAAGAAGGAATACCTGGGGCGGGGGGGGCATGACTCTCAGAGGGTACATAGAAGTTAGCCAGATGAAGAAGAGATATGGTGTCATGGCCCCAGCCATGCAGACACTGTGAAACATGACAAGAAGTTTATCAAAGCTGAAGGGTAAGGTGAGGGATGGGCAGGGGCAGGATGGCTTGTCAAACACAGAGCTGAAGACAGGCAAGGCATCAATCATCACAGGAGGAAGGCTTTATGAGTTTGGCAGTGAATTTGGATCTCGACTTAAATGTAATGAGAAGGCATTGGAGAATGTAAGTAGTGGGGTGATAGGGTCAGATGAGTATTTTAGAAAGATCTCTTGGGCTTCAGAAGGAAGAATAAAGGATGGGAGGGTAGACGGCAAGGAGAGCTGGGGGCAGAGGAATCAGTTACGATGCTTTTGCTAAAACTCAAGAGAAGGCATGAACTCAAAAAAACCTCGGGAAAAAATAAGGCCTTGAAGAACTTGGAGAGATATGAAAGCAAAATGATGACATAAGAACACGAAAGGGTGACTGTTATGATTAAACTCCTTGGATCCAAAATTCAGTCTCAAATCACCTTACAAATTAGAGCCAATACAATTGACCACATGGTAAGCCTACAGATATCACAGCTGCTCTTTGCATCTTTCCCTGTAGGCCTTCCACTGAGGTTTTAATGATTGGGGAAAAGCAGCAGGATAAAAGTCCTTTACCAAACAAGACTATCCCCAAACCCTATTAGCCAGTGTGTAATGAAGTGTTACAAATAGAGGCTTACAAGGGAAACATATAAATGACCCTAAATCCGGAGGGAATCAACTCTTCTTTCCAGATTATATTTAACTTTAATGAAGAAATGTAATAAGCTCATGCATTCCCGCCAGCTTCTGATGTGGCCACTGCTGGTCAGTAGCACATATTTCTAGAGAGAACGAGGGGCTGGGGAGAGAGATCAGAGAAGCGTGTTGATGCTACAGCTTCTGAGTAATGTTACAGTGCAGTGGGTAATTGAAGGTTTCATAGAGAAAACAGCTCAGCCGTTTGTCATTGCCTCTGACTCCCTCTCCTCCGGATCCTGTTAATACCTTTTATTCTATAACTGAGTGTGGAGCTTCATGTCATCTCAAAGGAAAACAAGAAAAGAAAATGCTGTTGACTGTCTCCTGTGTTTATGAATCTAAATGAAGTACAAAATTTTAAATTTGGAAATGACATTTTTGTCAGAGTTCGATATCCTCTAACAGAGGGATAAACCTACAGATAAATCACAGCTTTCCCGCATTGGCGTGGGAGGTCTTGGAAGGAGGGGTAGTGGTTGTCTTGTCTATAGAAGTGTACAAGAGGAAAGCAGATAAATATCACTGAGGGACATCGGTAGGATACCTAACTCTCACCTGCATTGGGACAAATCATGGTTAAATTAATTCTGAAAGTTTCTTATAGATCCTAAACTCTTTCTCCTTTCTTTCCTTTCTTTCTCTATATTCCTTTTCTTCACCTCACTCATTCTCTATTTTAAAATATATAAAGATTTTTTTCCAGAAAGATACAAACATAGCTTACAGAGATGCTGATGATAAAATACAATACTTTATAAAAATAAGGACATAAGGGCAAAGTAAAAATAGAAAAATATGATGACAGTAAGAGAAGGATTTCTATCCAAAATGTGAATTAATTAATTTAAAAAAGTAAAAGTATAAACACAATGACAAAATTTATTCTCATGGTGAAAAAAACAAGCTAGTAGCTTAGAAAAAACAATCTATTTTCTTGGTCTGACCTTTAAAATCTCTCTTAGGTGTCCTCATAAAAAATAATGTAATATGGTCGATCACATCCTCAAAATATTCTTAAAATTATTTCTATATAAAAAATTTTAAATGATACAAGATTCTAAATTAAGTTCAACCTGTTATGATATAATTAACCCCTAAAAAGAGATATCACTGAGTTATCTTTGTAGCTCATTCAGGGTCAACACATATCTGGCTCATAGTATATATTTTTTTCTGTATAATCGTTTCTTGCAAAAATAAAATGCAGAAATGAATGAATGAGTACATGAGTAAGTATTCATGACAGATCTAGTTTTCCTGTTATAGTGAGGAATATATTTTTCTTTTTCCCTTAACAGGAAATAATTTCTTTGAGTTTTAATCAAAAGTCCCCATTGCTTTTTTATTACATTTTATTATTTTGTATTATAATGTTAGAGCAATAACCTGAATTGTCAGTAATTTGAAATGCTTGAGATATATACATTTTTAGAAAACTACTACTCAACCTAATTTATCTTTAAAAGTATCCTGAAATAAACTGAGATATCCTAACTTTATTGTAAAATGTTTTGGAAGAGAAATAAGAGAAGCATAAAGGGAAGACAATCCTGAAGATAATATTAAATAAAAAAGGCCTGAATTTAAGTCCCAGTATTACTGTTAACTACTTTGAAATTCTGAGTAAGAAAATCAATTTGAATTCCATCCTTCTCATCTCTACACGGAAAATGTCAACACTGCCTCTCAGTTTGGCTGTGAGACTTAAATAAAATAATTAAAACCAAAATGTTTGCAATTTATTATGCCTTCTACAAAGGTAAAAGTTATGATTGCTATAATTTTATAAGGAAAATATTTTAAAGCCATCTGAATTTTCCATAGTCAAGTCAAAAATTGATTTGCGAATGGCACAATGCCTTTGGATTATGGGCGAACATTTGCTGATCTAGAGGTGCTCCATAATTATCTCAGGGATGCAATGGAAAGATAAAATATAGGGGAAAAAATAAGGGTGTTGTTAGTTTTTCTCTACCTTTATGAAATTTTTTGAAAGTAGTATTTTCTAGAAATAATCACTGGAAAAATTATAGGAATTCTGGATTCAGATTCTAGCAAAGCATTTATAGCAGCAAAGGCTTTGGAAGAAATATCTAATAGAGTAAATTATTTAGGGCAACAGAATGGGGTAGTTTTATTGCTAATGGTCAGGAAAACTGACCTTTTACACAATAAAGGAAAACTTTCAATAAATTTTCATCCGCTAGAAGTTACTTTTCTTCACTCTTCATCTATGCAATGATGTCAGACTATAGCTGGGTCTCATACCACCCTCCTTCTGGGCTCCTATGATCTTCTACAGACCTAAAGCCATCGCCTTTCCTTCCTAAAATCTTTCCTTTTCTATTTTCTCTTGGTTTTGAAACATGGGGCATCTTCTATCCCTCTAAAATAATTTCTATTCAATCCTGCTTTCTTTTTTTAGGCATTTCTAAATTTTACTTCTTTGATCATTGATTCAACAATCTTTTATTACATACTTTTTATTATATTCTAGGCACCATGCATAGAATGTAATACAAAAGATATAGAATTCAGGAGAAGATAAAGGCATAAATACATGTGTCCAAGCAGCATTATAGGTACATTGATAAATGAATAGGTTATGGTGGAAGAACAAGATCAGTTGTACCTGGAGTGGAAAGAGATAAGGAAATGTGATGCAGAAGAGGCGACATATAAACTATATGAGATGTCTTAAAGGTTGAGTTTGAGCCAAGAGTATTGGTGAAGGGGTAGGGCATTTCTAGTACAAAACATCAACAATAGAACCAAATAGAAGAGAGAGACATTCATTCATATGTGTAAGCAGAAATTGTAAACAATAGATGGGGCTGATGAAAAGAGGAGGCTAGAA
>PVKZ01003827.1:92480-111046 GCA_004027375.1 Macroglossus sobrinus
GTGTGGGTGTGTGAGAGAGAGAGAGAGAGAGAGAGAGAGAGAGAGAGAGAGAGAGAGAGAAAGAGAGAGAAAGAAAGGGAGGGAGAGGAGGAGGAGGAGGAGGAGAGGGGAGGAGAGGGGAGGAGAGGGAAGGTGGGAGGCCAGTTAGAAGACTATTACAATAAGGAAGTAAGAGATAGCATACCTGTGTATAAGAATTGTTAAACAGAATATTCAGAGCTAGAGGAATGCTTAGATTGTTTAGGGAGGAATGTAAGAGAGACAAAGAATGTAGGAACAATCCCTGAGTCTCTAGTGAGGTGCCTGATTGGTTCTTGTGACAGTCACCAGAACCAGGGAATCAAAAAGAAAGAGTGGACATTCCATCTGGCTGAGCAGGTCTGGGTGCTATGAAGCACTAAAGGAAGACTTTCCTAGGCAAATGGATATACAGAACTTCAGCTCAAGGAGTCTGAGCTGAGAAAACAGATTTGCGAATCATCCACATTGGCTGAATTTTAAGCCACAGTAGAAGGGTGAGTCGGGACATTGAGAGGGGAAATAAATGCCAACACAGAGCCCCACATAATGTATCAAAATAAAAATGAAGACCTAGCAAACGAGAAGAATCCATCAAAAGAGATATCCAAGCCATAGGAGGAACGCATCAAGAAGAGGAACCAAAAGTATCAAGTCCATTAGAGAGGAGAAGGGATAAAAACTGATGAGAACCCTGTGGGTTTGCCAGTTACAAAGCCACTGATGGGATTTCTATTAAGGTGTTTCAGTGGAGGCGAAGCCAAGCTGCAGGTGAGTACAAAGTGAATGAGAATTCAGGAAGCATTAGATGGCGTGGTACCTGGGAAAGAATGGAATGCTAAGAAGGAATCTCGGAAGAGAGATTTGTGATCGTTCATAGTCTATGAATAAAGAACCAGTCAATAGGGAGAGTTTAAAAAAAGGAGAGTAATGAAATATCCCAGATCGATCAATATTCCCAAGAAATCCAATCTAAAAGTAGAAGCTGTAGCGTTGAATACTGTCATTGTCTTATTTTTACAATTAAGACTTACAATTTCTAGAAGCAGAATCATTCAACTCTTTGTAACTTCAGTTACCAAGAACATTTCTTAGCTCCTAAGATATATTTGAACAACACTGCATGAGAATTATACATATAACTTTTAGAGTCATACTCAAAAAATAAGTGAGACCCTGAAATACTTAAATCAATAATGAAAAAATTGTTACGTTTCTGTTTCTTTATTGAATGGGATAGGAAAATATATCTGCAATTTTTAGCAGACCCTCATTCCCATCTCAGTGTCTTTAATGAAAGTGTTATTGTAATTGCTGTAAACACAGGGACTCTGTAATTGTAAGATTTATCTACAAGTGAAATCATATCATTGACCAAATACGGGCACCTTCTGGGAGAGAAGTCCTGTGTGCCTGAAGGGGATCTGTTGGGGTGGCAGGCCACACAGGCGGTGCCTTCCCAGCTCCGCCTGCAGGGTCATTTGCCTTTGGGAACAGAGTTGTCCTTTGATTTAATTTGAACAGTTGCAGAAGAATGCTATTTATCCTTATGTAAGCAGTGTTGTGAAACATGCGATACTTGAATAAGAGAAAATAAAGAGCTGGCATATCATTAGGAGAATTTTTATTAGTGTTTTCTACTTTTGTTTTTTTTTCCATGCTTAATAAATCACTGGCTTAGCTCCTCAGTGCCCATAATGGTTCATTTACTCTCCCTGATCAACATTACCTGGAGCTCTGGAGGAAAAGGTGGGTCATGCTAATTCAGGAATCCTGGAAGCCAGTTAGTTACCTGAGAAAACTTAGCAGGTGATTGAGAAGATAAGAAGCCACCTTATCTTCAAGAGGGACTTCAAGAGGGTCAGCACTTTGCAGGGATATCAAGGGCACCTAAGTTTATTCTTCTGCACCAGGATTAACTTAGATAGTAGAACTCATTGGGATTCAGAATACTGCTACTTAGTATTTGTTTGGCATTAACCAACCATGTGACTTTGGCCAAAGTCTCTTGTCTTTTATAAGTCTATATAATAAAATAATTGGTGTAGAATCAAAACATATAAAGAGATTATACATGCATGTTTTTATTATTGGCCTAAATGTATAGCCCTTCACTTCCTGTAGATCACTGCATACCATTTAAAGTTCCAAAATACTCCCATAAACAGTATGTTTCCTTTGAACTTGCATACGGTTACAGACAGAATTGTGTCCCCCTGTCCCAAACTTCATATGCTGAAGCTCTAACTCCCCATGTGACTACACTGGGAAACAGAGCCTATAAGAAGGTAATTAGGTTAAATGAGGTACAAGAGTGGGTACTAATCCAATAGGGTTGGGGTCCTTAGCAGAAGAATAGACTCCAGGTTGATAACTATTCACATCTCTATCTCTTTCTTTTTCTCTTTGTCCCTCCTTCCTTCCTTCTCTCTTTCTCTTTCTCTTTCTCTTTCCACGCATGCACGAAATAAAGGTCAAGTGTGGACATATCAAATAGGTGGCTGTCTATACGCCAAGAAAAGAGTCCTCTCCAGAAACTAAATTTTTTGGCACCTTGATCTTGCACTTGCCTCCAGAACTATGAGAAAATAAATTTTTGTTGTTAAGCCAACCAGGCTGTGGTAATTTGTTATGGCAGCCTGAACAGATTAAGACAAATACCACCGCAAGATGCCATCTAGGCAATTTAGACACTGGCTCGTGATTTATAAGTCAATCATCTTAGCATATTTTAAAGGGCTATTTACACACTAGACTCACTCCGTCTGGTTTCTTAGCCTCATCTCCCAACCACTGCTCATCTTCTATTATTTTTGACCTAGTAATACCAAATTGCTTGTTTACATACTAAATGGTTCCATGTTTCTGTGCCTTGGCACAGCTGTTTCTTAAATGTGAAACGTAAACCTAGAAAAAATGTACAAGTAAAAAAAATGAACATGTATGTTCTTAGCAGGATAACATCAAACAAGCACTTGGAAAGAAAGCACGCTAGGTCACAGTATTTTGGGGGGAAGGCTGCAAATCACAGTAGGCAACAAAGGTGTACGGAGCCCCTACTGTGCACCTGGTGTCACATCATCATCTGCATGGCAGGAGAGACAACTTGTACAGTGACGTCTGCCCTCAGGGATATGCCTGTCCATTCCACTTGGCCAAATAGTCTTCATGGAATCAGTGCTATTTTATAACAGCATTTTGTCAGTCCCAAAAGAGTAGTTTATGTTGGAAGGATTCAGATAAGGAAGAAATCATGCAGCCTGCTCCAAAGACTTATAGAAAAGTTGTTTGGTTTTTTGTTTGTTTGTTTCCTCTTCACTTAGTAAAGGGTGTGCTCATGTTTCCCGGTTTCTATTGACTAAAAATAGTGATCTGGAGGCCAGTCATTAAGGCTAGTTTGTCCCCTTAGAGTCTCAAAACAACACAGTGGAAGGTAGGGGACACCCCCAATGTACAGGTGAGGAAATTGATGATGGTCATTGTCAACGACTTGCCAGAAGCCTCACAGAGCTTGGGGGCAGGGTCAGAACCTCGGTCCAGCCTGGACTTAGCACCTCACCTTCCATTTTAGGGTTACCAATTCGCCACTTCTTTCATTTTACCGTGGATCTATCCATAGGACACACGCGAAGACACGGTTTCCTTAGAAATGGGCTAAGTTCATCTTCCCTAGATAAAGAGAAGCCCCACTCTCAAAACTTCTGTAAAAGGCCTTAGTTTCCAGCATGAAGGTCACCTGTTCCCACAACTTTGATGTCGTGGGCATGTACGTCTTGAGGTCTTCTACAATAGGCTTGGCTCATTGTATTATTTCAGGTTGCTTGTTAGGAAATAACAAATGGAATAGAGAACCATTTAATTGAGAGGCTGGAAAGCATGCACTGTACACGGCCCTTGGAGGGGTAAAAGAAATGGTCATCACAGACCTAGCTTAGCATGATTCTTGGTCATGTGAAATAACTTATGGTTCAACTTCAATACTTCGCTTGCCTTTTGAAGCCTTACCCATTGCCCCTGCACTCATCCCAATAGTGAAGCTGAGTGCTAGACGGAACCTGTGCTGATTCTATTTTATTGCAATCAATTTATTTCTTTAACGTGTATGGGAGATCAGTCTTTATTTGATCCTTAATTTGACAGTTGTTGAGTGCCTAGCACTGTCCTAAGTGTTGGAGGGGGGCAGGTGCATGAGACACAACTACAAGCCTCACAATCACACAAGGACAATGAGAACACAGATATTCTGAATGGAAATTCGAAGAGCAGTAAGAAAGGAAACATACAGTAGTCTCAATGCCCCTTCTAGGAAGCCTTTCTCTGGTTTCTCCAAGGTGGGGTTGAAGGTAAGGAGGGAACTCTTTCAAACATTTCAAGATTTATCTCTTTCAAAAAATTTCTCCTAAATGTCACTTTCTCCAGGAAGTACTGAGCACGTCCTTCAATGCTCCCCTTACTAGCCAACACTTTCATCTCTGCACCAGCCATATTCCACTTAGTTTATGGGCTACATATTCACCACCCTTTAACAATGACGCCTTCTTAGGCAGGGCGTCATTATTTTTGGTACCTTGCACATTGTCCAGAGAATCATAGCCATCAAAAAATAATGGGCAGGTGAATGGATGGATAGATGGATGGGTCAATGGATGATGATATTCACCTTCTCTCTTTTCTTTCTCCTTCAAAGGTTGCTTTTTATATTTTTTAATGAGTGATCCATACTTAGATTTTCCATGAAACTTATGCATTTTTGAAACATTTTTTGAAGATAATTATAAATCCACATGCAGTTACAAGAATAACAGAGAGGGAGTCCTTATAACTCTCACCCACGGTTCCCCATAATAGTAATATCTTGCTTGACTGTAGTACAGTGATGCACCCAGGAATGGATATTGATACAATCTATCATGGAAGTTTGTCACGTGTGTATGTCAGAGCATCACCACGGTCCAGGCACAGGACAGTTCCAGCACAAAAACTCTCACATCTGTAGCCTTTAGGTCTCTCTTCCTCACACTTGTCACCTGATTCCTTTTCTGTTTGCATCTCCCACTGCTGCCAGTTCTTTAAAACCATGTATATCACATCCTGGAATGTTCTCCTGGACATTCCCTTCTACAAAATCTAATACCAAACCTACCCTAGAAAAAAGATGGCAGGGTGGAAAGATAGTGTGTCATGATCGTGGATTCACAGCCATTCTTTGTCCCTGCTGAGTTTTTACCGCAGTGATAAATTTTCTGCTTTAAGAAGGAAAAAAACTTTGAAATACTGATACTGATATGGCAGAGTATCACAACACAAAATCATGCTCTATACATTTGCAATGCTTACACAGGGTCAGGTACTCAGCTAATTCCAGCCCTCATCTTGTTTGCAGAAAGTGAACTCTCATTTTTATACATTTTTAGTGCTTCATTCTTTAGCCAGTTTCTATTTCTATAAGAAACAACTAAAGATAATGATCACTTCATGAGTTGTATGGATATCTGTGCTGTACACCTGAGACTAATGTAGCATCATCATATGCCAACTATAATTGCAAAATAAAAACTCTCAAATAAAGAAAACAATTTCAGTTCTCTCCAGTAGAGATGTGATTTTTCAAACGAATTGACCAATGACCTTATTCAGAAATGAAAAAAAAAAAAACTAGCTTTATAGTACATGTCTGCTTAAAACTAGACTTCACTTAAAAATAGAATTGCGATATACTAAAAAAGGTTATTTTAAAAATTTTATCTGAGGTAAAAATACTGAAAAACTCTGCCCTAAATCATTTTCACTGATCTATTTACAGAAGTAAAGAAAATATTTTTTGAGATCATATTAAACATTTTCATATAATTTTACCTTGGAATCCTTATAAGTTGTGTCTGAAATCAAATGTATGAGTCATAATTTATGTGCAGTTAGGAATGAAATATTTTATAAAACCCCCATATAATTACTTTTGTATAATAAAGAACTCCTTCGTATATTTAGAAGCAATCATGTATTTATGTGACAGATATTTAGTGGGTGTCTCCCATGTGCCAGTAACCACAAAATTCTTTAGAAATAGAGAGATAACTGAGGGAGAGAGTACCATGAAAGAGTACCCACAGAGAGTGGGGATGGAGAGCAAACAGCATCTATTTTCTTGCTGCTAGAAAAGCATTCATTGATGTATCACCAGTTGCATTTCGAATTTTTCTTGGTTTCATATCATAAAAACTACAAACTTTTCTATACATGAAAGAAACTAATAATTAAATTGTATTTCTTGAATTCTCTTTAAACAGGGAAGATTATCACTTAAAAACAAAAAAGAAATCCACCATCAC
The DNA here is from genome assembly GCA_004027375.1 of Macroglossus sobrinus. Classification (NCBI taxonomy): domain Eukaryota; kingdom Metazoa; phylum Chordata; class Mammalia; order Chiroptera; family Pteropodidae; genus Macroglossus; species Macroglossus sobrinus. The sequence continues at coordinate 98,828 of PVKZ01003827.1, forward strand.
TACCTCTTAGGACTATGTTTTGCAAATTTCTAATAACAGATGAGCTATTTATGATATTTTATAATGTATTGATCATTTCCACATATTTTATCGGACTTAATCATTATAACGATTCTGTAAGGTCGATGCCATTACCCCATCGTTAAAGAAAATTTGATTCTAGCCAGAAGTCTTCCAAGTAAAAAATGGAGGCAGGGTTTGAAAACAAGTCTCCATTATTCTCCAGCATTTGCTATCTGTCCAACTTTATGTAATGCTTCTCAATCAGCTTTCACTGGAACATCTTCAGGATTGCCAATGAGAATTATTTACACTTATCGATCTTTGAAACAGGAGTGAAAATAAAATCACCCTCAGTTTCTGACGTAGTCAATTTCATTGGCTTTACAGTTAATGAGCATCGGTGGGCTTGTTAACTTATTTACATAATCTTTTTAGAAAATCAGTGATAATTATAGTAATAGTAAAACCTTATCAATAATATATTAACATTAAATATTTTATCGTACTTTGGAGATGGCAAGTTGCTCTTACATACATTATCTGATCTTCATTTTGAGAAGTTGCCAGTGTGAGTATATATATTTTCCATTTGATAAATGAATACACAAACTCAGAAAGGTTTGAAAGTTTTTCTAAAGTAATTTAGAGCCATATCTAGTTAATATGGCAGAACTAAAATAGAACCATGAAGCTTCCTAAACCTCTAAAACAACAAATCCATGATCATCTTGAAAATAAAATACACAACTTCTTTAAGACCTGGAGAGATCAAAGTCACAAAGGCAGGTACTGTTCTTTTAATTCCCAGTGCATAATGCAATGCCTAGAAGATGCCTGATATTCATGGATGACTAATAAATGATTGAGTAATGAATAATGAATAAATGCAAGCTCTGCTGTCTACTTTAACTAAATATACAATGATTCTATGATTGCCATCAGGATTGCAACTTTCAAGTCAGCAACAGAAAGTCTATCATAATTAGTAGCTCTTAGCAGGTAGCAAGTCCAGTATCTAAAACATACACACGCACACCCATGGACACACACACGCCCATGCACACACATACATGCACACAGTTCAGGTTACCTTACACCAAATTCCACTGCAATCAAATTCTCTGGTATGTAAGGGTTCACTGTACATTCGTAACTATTTGCCTTTCTATTCGGCTTGTCATTTTGAAAACAGCAGACATCCTGGAAACAGAGAGATCTGGGTAGTAATAAAGTGCCCCTACTTACTTGCTGTGAGGTTTTTAAAGAAATCAGTTATATTTTGTGAACCTTAGTTTTCTCATCTTTAAAATGGTGCTTAATATCTATTTTGAAGGACTGTTGTAAAAAAAAAAATCAAGGAAGTGTTTTAAAAGCGCCTAGCTCACTGTCTACATATAGCAGGAGCTCAGGAAATGCTAGTTCTTATCATGTCACAATTCCTAGAAAAGGCTTTTTTCAGGGAAAAAATACAGCCAGTCTTTCTTTCCAGAAGCATTTGGAAACAGAATTACTAATTACCCATCCTAAAGGGAGCCAACGAGCGGCTCACTAGAGCCAGCGCTGGAATCGCTTAGAAGCCTGTGCATGTCACCACTCTCTGTTGTGACATCACGCACCAAACAGTGAAGCCACACGGTCCTTCTCACTGAGACCATTCGCAGCCACCATCAGCATCAGCATCTGAGCACTGTTCCTAGGCAGGATACGAGCAGACGGTGATATTTCTCAATTATAATTCCACGGCCATGAAACTTGGCATATTCAGGCATCGTTTTCATCCTGAAGAAAAACGACTTTTAAGGAAATGAAACACCAGCTGTATGAATCCCAACCAAGAGATGAGAGAGAGAGAGAGAGAGAGAGAGAGAGAGAGAGAGAGAGAAGGAGGAAGGGAGGGAGGGAGGGAGGGAGGACGGATGAGGAGACAGCAAGTGACTTGAAGAATCATTTGTGGCCACCTCCTCAGAGCACAGCCAAGCACACATTTTAAAGGCAAAAGAGTTGGGTGCCAGGGAGTCACAATGCAGGTGACAGAGAGCAAAGTCACAGCACTGGATCAGAACAGAACAGCTTCAGTATTTAACACGCATTCATCATTTCCAAGGAGGAGCCTAACGTGTAAAACCATTTCAGATAAGTCATTGGAATAAACCTGCCTTCCAGGCTAGGATTAACATAAAAGTTGTGATTCAAAATATATATATATCACTATAAATAACATTCAGAAAGATGGAAAAGAAGAAGAAATGAGGATAAAGTTAATTCCTAACAAGTGACAACCATTCAGCTAAGTGCTTGAAAATAGTTGTCCAATGAATCTTCATCGAGTAAGTATTTTATCATCAGTAACTATGCTCTTCTTAACTCCAGCAGAGGGTCAGAATGGTGTACGCCCTTACCCAAGGTCACACTGCCTAGCTCCAGATGTCTAATCTTTCTATTGCTGTGGTTCTCATATCTGAAGCTGCATCGGCATCACCTAGAGGGCTTGTTAAGAGACAAACTGCTGGGTACCAACCTCAGAGCTTCTGAGTCAGGCGGTCTGCAGTGGGGCTCAACAGTTCCCATGTCTCACCTAACCCTTATGATGCTGACATTTCTGGTTCCCAGACCATGCTTTGAGAACCGCTGTGTGATGCTGTAAAAACTCAGGCTTTGTGATTTAGTTGTAGGCTCTTGTTCTACCCCAGATTCTACTCAAAGCAGAAACTGGCTGGAATCATGACTGGAAGGATTAATCTCAGCAAAAAAAAAAAAAAATATATATATATATATATAATAATGATGATGATGATGATGATGATGTTAGAGGGTGTTGGCAAGTCTAATGCAATCATTGCAAAGGATATTCAACAGCTTGCACTAAAAGGTATACACCACTCTTTATGGCTCCGTAAAGCCTCTGAGAAGACAAAGGAGGAGGCTTTGAAAGATTTAATGGGAAAAGGCTAGGGACAGAGGAAAAAGAGATAAGGGGCAGGAACAGAGGAGGAGGCAGTTGAATACCTGGGCCTGTACAGGTACAGGTGAGTCCTAGGGAGCCGAGGATGCTGGTGTTATGCTCTAATCAAGGAGCCAGTGGAAGCCCAGGGAGATTCAGGAGTAAAGCAGGACAGCAAGGGTTTGAGAATCAAAATCAAACGCTGTGAAAACGATTAGGTAGGTCTCCTGTCATGTCAAGGACCTCAATTTCTCTTCTGGAGCTACACTGGCATGGCAGAGAGAACTGACATTTCCCTAATGTCTAGTCCCCTCTCACCTGCTACCCCAAGCCTGGTTCTACTCAGCTGGGACTGTATCTTACGGGCATAAATCACGATTGTCTAAACAGGGAGTGTTCTAGGGGTAAGAACATACCCCAGTTCAAGCCCAAGAAATGGAAAAAGTCTCCTAGGAGACACACAAAATTTGTTCTCCTTTGTGATAAAGAAATAATTCCACGAGTAAAAGATACTCTTCCTGCTTGCGACGCTGCTGCGTGCGGTCCTGGCGCTTAGATTTGCAGTGGCCACCTTGCAGACGCAGCGGAGGGAGCTCGGGCATGGTGTCGAAGGCGGTTCCACAGGGAAGGGACCGTTGGGTCCTCTGCCTGCCGACCTCCAGATCTCATTTGAAACGGGATCATGAAAGGCTGCGTTGTGGTTATTTTAATGTCTAAGAAGCTAATGGATACAACTGGGAAATGAGATGTGATCTTTTACAGGACTTAACTTAAAAATAAGGCCAAGTGTCTCAATAACTTCAGTGTGTGGGTGGCAAAGCCTGACACCTCTTCTCATGGGACAAGCTTTCTAAATCATTAATCTCACCACACCAGTCCCCTAGTTAAATCATATGAAGCACCTTAGTATAGAGGACTGAGTTTACGATCCTATGGGGTCTTTCCTGTCTCCGATCTATTTTCTTTACACTCACTCAAAATACCAACATTTATTCCCTTTCTCCATCCACTTCCATCCATATGCAAGTATAGTAGGTCGGTGATCTCTCGCAATCTAATTTTATAGGCTGAAACATTCTCCATCAATTAAAATACATCTAAAACAGATTATGGTTTAATGTAAATTCAAGGTAATGAACAAGGATAAAATGGCCTCGAGAAAATAGTTAAAAGAAATGGCAGGGAGAAGCAATATCCCAGCTCACTCAGAGCTGCTACTAGAAAAATAAAGGAAACCTCCTATGTTTTTCCTCATAACTAATTTTTCCTCTAAGTCCCACTACTTATTGTGGCTTCAACAGGATACAGCTCCCTAAATCTCACCATCAAAAGCTAAAGGATAGAGCAGTCCATCATGAAGTCATCAAGGACTTTGAAAACTTCAGACACTGCTCCAGGCTCCTCCACCAAGTGTGGTTAGAAACCTCATGTGCTCTAGCCTTCATTTCCTATGGAAGGTGTAAGAAGGACAGAGACACGTGGCTTCCCCTGGCCTCTGCAATCATGCCCACTCTCGGAGGTGGCTCCCCCTACGAGAAAAGAAACAGTGTCTGCACTGCAACAGAGAATGTCTAAATTATCTCTGAGATCAGTCTTTCCACAACTTCATCAATATCCACCAATAACAACCGTGGCACAATATTCAAAAGAAATAAATAAAAAAGAAATGGCAACTACAAAGGCAACAGAGAAACTTAGGCTAAGAAAATAGAACATATGAAAAAGACAGACATTAATAAGCTAAAAGATGTAAGCAGATATTGTTCAAAATGATAGCGGGCACATCAAAAATGGGGTGAGTAGGGGATGAGGAAGACAGTTCTCGAAAACAACAGTTTGACTGGAAAATAAATTAATGTTAGTAACAGTGCATATCAGAATGGACATTGCTGAAAACAAACTTTGTCATCTAGAGAAACAACTCAAGTTCTCAGAAGATAACGAAAAGAAAAAGAAGGGAACGAGGAGACAAAAGATCAGACATGGCTGACAGATTAAGGGAAATTATTATCTGGATAATAAGGCACCATTAAGAGGAAGGGAAATAGATGTAGTACAAGCAATTATTAAAGGAATGAAAGAAAACGAATGACCTGAACTGATGAAAAACTTATTTTCACACTAAAGGAATCTTCAAGCTGAATTTTCCTGAATTCTAAGAATAAAGAAGGAAACCCTTTAAAGATCTAGACAGAAAAAAAAAAAGGTACTTAAGATGTACCTATTTCAGTGAATTTTTAACTAAGCAAAAATAAATCAAAAGAGAACAGGATAAATAAAGCAAGAATGATGACGAGCAAAAGTTAAGATACTAAAATGCAAAACTTGTAGAATTAGATAGAGATGGTTAAACTAGAGATGGATCCTTTGAAAGACCATTAAAAGAGAGAATCTGTCTGTGAGCCTGAATGAGTAAACAGTGCTCATTTACAATATTAATATTGACAAGAGGATACCGCCCAGACATGTATTTAAAACTTTATTTAAATAAGAGGATATGATGTACGGTTTTATGACAATAAAATAAAAACCTAAATGAATTAGATAACATGCTAAAAATATAACACAAATTCAAAAGAAGTTTAAAAAACAGAATTCTGATAGACATGTAAGCTAATAAGAAATTGAAAGCCAGAAAAATAAATATTTCAGGAAGTAAACACATTAACATTTAAGTGCGGTTCACTTATAGTAAGATTAAGATGGAAAATGTTCCCTTTTCCCATTTTGTACATTTATATGCTTTTGAAAAACAATTTTCATATGCTTTATTTTTTTACTTAGAGAAGTAAAAAGAGAGAAGACAGTACATAATTACTATTATTCATTAAAAGCTAAGAATTATTTTTTAGGGAAAGGTTTATTTCCCAGTTCACATTACTTATTTATTTAGCATGTGAATTGATATCTAGAATATGAACACAAATTCACATAAAGCATATGTTAATATTATGCACATAGTTATATGTACATATTTATATAATGGGTGATTTTAAAGCTAAATATTTATTTAAAGTTCATAGCATATTTACCATCAATACATCTGCCCACAGAATTTCTACTCAGAAACGGCTGCATAATTTGTGATATCTAGTGCAAATAAAAATACAGGGGCCCTTGTTAAAAATCATTAAGAGTTATAAATTTAAGAGACAAGTATCAAAATAAAAGTAAAATTTAGAGCAGGTCTATGTATATGTTAGACAGCCTACAACACTCTCACATTCATTTTTCTTTTTAATCTGCATATGATATACTGTTGAGAAAACTGAGACATGGATGATTAAATAATATTCCTAAAGTCACAAAATCTAAAAGCAGAAGGCCGACTTAAACTGAGGTCTCCTGGCTGCAAGCCCACGCTTGCATCCACCCTCCAGTTCCTTCCCCATCAGCATCTATAGCCACTAGCATCAGCTCTCCACTGCCTACTTTGGGCAAAAACCATAGACCCACCATTCCTGAAGGACCACAGCGGTATCTGAGTTGACACATGTTGGGGGCCAGTGCCTATTCTTATCTGGAAGAGCATGGAGATGAGACGCTGGGCAGAGCCATCCCGAAAGTTCGTCTCGCAACTGGACATGGATTTGCGAGTTTTTATGCGAGCCAGGTGGACCAGCTAGAGGAAGCCAGGCTGTTGTCATATGAAAAAAAAAAAAAATTCCCAAGCGCTCTTCTTGGCAGGAGTGAGCGGTCCTGGCAGACTGAAGCTGGAATCGTACCACTAGGGAAGAAGGAGAGGAAGGAAAGGCAGCAAGCGGCAATCTTCTGCAGATCACATCGCAGGTACAATGCCGTGTCTCATGGGAAAAGCCACAGCAGGCTCTCCAAGGAACCACGAGAGTAGAGTACTCACGAAAAAAACATCCAGCAGCTGGCATTCGTGCACCTGTGACACCCAGGGGTGTCTAATTCAGATTGCTCCAGTGAAGTAAGACATTTGGTGATCTTCATCCTCTTTAAAACTGGATAAGATGGATATGAGTGCAGAGGAATAGAGCGTGAAAAACACGTAAAAGCAGACTGCAGCCCTCCTCCAAACGGACGGCATGCACGTCTGCATAAACTCTGAGCTGCCAATGGGGGTGCTTTGTGGGGCGTGGGGAGATGGAAGCTTTAAGTTGAATAAGAAATCGCAGTTCTAAACTGGATAAGACATTGAAGTCAAGCTGGAGAGGGCGAGAGAGAGCTGACCAATCCCAACTGAAAGGCGGCAGCAGGAAGAAAACAAGAGTTGGCTCCATCTCTCATTTCCTCAAGTCCGCATGATTTGATAAACTGATCAAACATCCATTTTATTAGTTACCTATGTACTTACTGCAGAGCCTGGCAAACAGGGTGAACAGTAATGAGAACCGTTATTACTATTATAACCCAGTATGTAGTAGTCTAGTGAAAGTTATGTGAAAGTGATGATGGGTTGCATAGTTACCAAGTGCCAGAGTCAGAAGTTCACAAAAGCTACTTGGGGGAAAATTGCCATTTTTGGTCCTAGGATGAGAGAAAAGGTAGGAGATTGTATAATATCTGGAAAGATTATCAGTTATTAAGTCTATGTTGAGAGAAAAACAAGGTTACATTAGCATTCTTTGTCCCAAGTTATATTCAGGAGGAAGGGGATCTAAGAGGGAGAAGAAATGAGAAAAATATTTCCTTTTTCTGGTGTGTAGAATGGCTTTGGGACACTCTAACTAGTAGAAAGGCTGCCCTAAGATTAGGGCAGGAAAGACCACTACAACTGGCTCTGACAAGCAAGGCTCCACAGAGGAAGAAATGGAAGATTAATGATCAATCTGTCTTCGTGAGGTTTAACTGGGTTATCTTTTTGAAGCAAAGCATGGCCCCACATAACACAGAGGTCTTTTGCGAATGGAGGGTACTAGTTTTCAAGAAATGGCGATGAATCATCATTATAGCTCTTTCATTGTTAAAAGGCCAGTGTTAAGTTTGATAAAGTTTCTAGAGTCAGCCAGTGCATCAGATAAGATGTGGCCTGCTTTGACCAAGTAATTCCACCACTGTGTAAGCATCTGAAAATTTAAAAAAGCTTCATGTTCAAAGATGTTCATCACAGCCTATCCCTGATATTTATACTCACAAACTATTTGCTAGTGACCCGATATAAAAATGGTTAATGAAATGCTGGCAAAGCTACTGTAGGAAGCTACTATAGAGCTCACACTTTGGAATCTAGACAACTATCCAGGATGTCATAAGCCAGGTACCCACTTAAAATAGCAAGCACACTAGAAGCTGCGAGCTCAAAGAAGGATAAGAGTTTCTTTGGACAAGGTATTTGAGGATTCCTGCTGAGTCTTGAAGGATGAGAAGGATTTATTGATGAAAAACCTCTGAGCAATGAACATCTAGCAAATAATAAAATGTACAATAATCTTCTAGGATAGGTGGTGGAAGGGGTACTACCTCACACAATTCCATTCTTGAAAGTCAGTACATTTAAGGTGAAAAATAAAAAAAAGGAATTTTCATCTAACATAAACTGGATTCTGACAGTAATCACTTCTTGTTGCATTTTCTAGATACTAGACAATAAGACTCATAAAATTTGGGTAAACATTTATGCAATTATCTGTGCTGAGATCTGAAATACAATACTGGAAAGATGTGACCTCTAATTTCATTGAGTTTATTTTGAAGAGCTAAGTTCACGAACTAATAAATTGTGTCTGATATAATAATAGTAACAAATGTCATGGAGACTAATTATAGGGAGAGGACACTATTCTTAATAAGCTACTCTGGGAAATATTACTAGAGGGACATTTAGGCAGGAATTTGAGAGTGAGAATGCAAAAGAGGTTTGTGTCATCGAATTCTAACTTTTCGTGATTAAATTCTCAGAATCTTTGGAGAGAAAAGACAAAAACTATACAAAGCAGTAAAGATTATTTGAGAGCCTACTATGTGCTAGCACTGGAAGGTACATTCGACTGCACATGGGGGAATTCATGTGTGATGGCTTTATATATGACCATTAGTAAATAAAATAAAATAAAATAAATAAAATAAAATAAAATAAAATAATAAAATAAATAAATAAATAAAATAATAAAATAAAATAAAATAAATATAAAATAAAATAAAATAGAATAAATAAAATAAATAAAATACAAGATGAGATAAGATAAATAAAATAAATAAAATAAAATAAAATAAATAAAATAAAATAAAATAAAAGAGTAATACATAAAAGGGCATGTTGGGGACTGAAGGGCTGATAAGACTAGAGTTATGGATGAGCAGGGCACTGAGGATCAGACTATGCAGAGGCCTGTAATCCCTTCATCAGGAATTTAGATGTATTAAAGGACAATGAAAAGTCATTGATGGAAGATGTTTTGCAGAGAAGAGATGGAATCTGTATTTTAAGATCATCCTTGCAGCATATGAATATGGCAGGCAAGGCTGAGAGCCAACTCATTTTCCATACATACCTTTATACACAAACTTGAACTTCCATGTAATATTCATAACAACTTCATAATTTTCCCCAAAAAACTATCCTTCAAGGAAACAAATATGCTGTCACCCTCCCTCCATAAAGAAGAGAGAGAAAATACCTACAGTCATTGAATTCCAATCTGAGCAATAATCAGAATATTCACCTCTAGGCAATGTTATTTCATTGTCAAAGTCAAAGTTTTCCTTGAATATTCTGTAATCTAAAGACAAACTTGTTGAGTAAACTATCACCAAAATCTTAATAAAACACAATAAGAGAGAAAAATAAGAGGAAAGTGATTAATATTACAAATGTGTACACATTTACATATAAGTGAGTATATATACCACTATATGTTATGCATACATATATAACAAACAAGAAAGGTGCTACAGTTCTCTTTATTGTAACTGGTCATGAAATCTTAGTTGATATCTGTAACTTCCTTCTTTCAACATCAATTCTATGTACTCCTTGCGCTCACCCAGCTCCTTATCTGATCTGAATTCTTTCCCTGAATTTTGGATTATTGTAATTTTTCATTAATTTACCATTACATATGGAGTACTAAGAGGCACGCCAAGGAATGTTCCGGTTTCCAATTAAATCCCTCTTGCCCTAATTAGAGAACAACAACAACAAAAAAATCAATCCTTCCTTGGCAAACAAAATCAATCATTCCTAGTCACTTCTTGATCTACTGGTTTGCTAGTGTCTGCAGTCCAAGATGGCCAGGTGGCAGTCTCGACTTCCAAATTAACAGAGATGCTCCTTGGTTTACACTATAGAAAAACTCACCATGATAGTAGAACTTAAGTGTTCTCACCACAATAAAAACAAACAAGGAAAATATGTGAGGTGATAGATGTGTTAATCTGATTGTAGTAATCATTTTACAAGTATACCTATACTGTCATCACTGCATATACTATTTCAAATGCATAAAACTTTACTTGTCAAATATACCCCAATCAATCCTAAAACTAATTGAAAGATTTTAGGTTAAAATAATGATACTTATACCAGGAAACGACATAAATATCCAAGTAATATGGCATATTCATAAAAAAATACTATAAAACTAAAACAAACCAGAACTTTATCTTCACAAAAATGTTGAATTAAATAATTATGTAGTGACACATACATAATAGCATTAAGGCAAATTAAGAACAAAAAAGCACACCTCCGAAATGGCATGGAAGGACACACCCAATCAAGATAGAAGTTTATTTAGTAAAGCAATTAAGTAACTAAGAAAAAATTTCTTCCCAAAGTACTGTATGATTGGAGCTTAAATCATAAAATATTTCTATTCTGGATGTTGGATATATCAGTGTCTCATGTTTCTTTCTGAATTTTTATTTTGAAACTAAAACACATATACACACATCACTTAGTGACCACTACAGTAAAAAAAACAGGGGAAAGATGGATAGAATGGCTCCTGAAAAGACTGGTTATTATCAGGGAAGCAAGGTATGGGACAGTTAATGGAGTAAACTTTTGAGAGCTACAGAGTCAAGGGATTTTTTTTCTTCAAGTGGAAAAGGCTAAAGAATGCTTCCAAGACACTGAAAAGAATTTACTAGAGAAGTTAAGCTGAATGATGCAGTAGAGAGAGTGACTTAGCCAAAGATGGAGGTCGTTGAAAAGCAAGAGGAAAGAAATCTAACATAACTGTGACGTCATGGAAGGGAGAGAAATGCTTACTCCATTGCAAATAGAAGGAAAAGACGATGCAAAGCTTTGGGGGTATGAAGAATGTTAGTGTCTTCTCCAATCTGGGTGGCTGTGTCTCCTGATAGATTTGCGGGGTTCATATAGAGTCTTCTAATCATCAGTGGAGGCCAGAATCCCAATTCTGCTGTTTTTATCGCTTAGGGCCAGCCTGGGTCAGAGAAACGAGTCTGCAAAGGTGCTGGGTTGGTGTAAAATGCACTGCAGGTGCTAGAGAAGAAAGCTCACAACCAGGTGGTGCTTACCTAAAGCTGCACCATACTCCAAAGGTCAGGATCTATATACCTGCATGCAGGTGCTTTTTGTCTTTTTGTGGTGTAATAATTCTCTCTTCAAATCTGTTTCTCTAGTAAAGATTTCTGAACAGGGAGGATGAAACACCCGTATCGACCATCGGTACAAAGGAAGTTGAACTTTATTCCCTTTTCTCAGAAACTTGTCTCTAAAGGATGTTGAATAAGAAACATAAACAGCTTGAAAGTTGTGAAGGGAGGCATGTTCTTAGTTTTAAAATTTATGATCTTAGGACATATACACCTGAGAGATGAATACCAGCTGTCACGTAGTATATATTAAGAGAACTCCCATGCCAAAAAAGATAAAGCAATTCGTATCTGGTGACTTCAATTTTCCGTTTGAAATATGAAGCTGAGTCATCCACTGAGAATGATGAAGAGACGCCTTGAGGAGAGAATTCGCTTTGAGACAGTCATCTTAGATCATGATCAAAAGAAGTATTAGAGATATGCGGAAGGATTCCTAGGCATTTCTCCTTTCAACTTGGTGATCTCGTAAGGAAAACTAAACTCACGTGATTTCCTTCAGCCAGAGTCAGCTGCTCGGCTGCTGATACCCAGAATATGAATCACAATTTCCATCTAGAGTGAGTGAAAGAGGAGACGATAAAGACGAAAGAAGTGACAGTATTTTCAAAAAAAGTAGTAATCATAATAATGCTTAAATCAAGTAATTCATGTTCGAACAGCTGAAAAGTGAGAAATTCTTTAACAAAGAGAAAGTGATGGGGCCATGATTTGAAATCTCTTATGTGGCTAAATAAATAAATAAT